>JAJOOO010080739.1:0-30563 GCA_029582685.1 Solanum piurae
ACAAAGCATAAAATTAATTACTAAATAAAAACAAACATGTGCATATTAAAGTATAGTGCAAAGATGAGAAGATACAGATGAAATAGTCAACATATGAATTATTATGGATAAATATAAAATAGTACATGTGTCATTGTGTCATAAAAAAGGCCACTATGTCATTTAAACTAGTAATAGTAAAGCTATGGAGGAATAAAAAATTATAGATACTACACAGATACGGAAATAAAATGGGAAATAAATATAATGAGTTATATTCAGTAAAATATTTGTTATCATAAAATTAATAATAAGAAAAATAACAAAATAAATAGATGTTAAATATAAAGTAATAAAAACTGATAAGAATGTTATTGCAGATTATTTATCAAAACAAAGCTACTCAGACTGAGACTGAAACCGAAGATACAATCGAAAAAATATTCAAAGCTATTACTACACTTTGTATAAAAGTGGACAGTATGGATAATGAGATACAAAAGCTAAAGACTAATGAAGATAATCTGAAGTCTAAAGCTATTTTGACTCCAAGAATCATAACTGAACCCATTTTGACATTTCTCAATTACTTTCCATGGGAAATAATAACAATGATTGGATAAAGACGTCAGTAAAAATATTTATGTAAGTAAATTCTCCTTGGGATCGACCTCAAATCACATTGAGTTCTATAAATTGACATTGATTGGTTATAGTTCTTAATTTAAGTGTAAGTTTGGACGTATCAGTGGTTACCTACGAGACCTATAATGATCGATAGACCGTCCTGTTGAATCATCAAAACCGAAATGGGTCTTGACTTTATAAAAACCATTCCCCACCACCTACAATTTCCACCTACTGCATGTACAATCACTTACGGTCCAAAGATGGGGAACCGTAGACATAGACACCAGTTGAAAAATCTGCGCTTTTTCTTTCTTTTCAAAATCAGAGGTGTTACATGATTAATATCAGCCAACTAAATAACTATGTCTCAATAAAATCATCCTTGTAGTTAAAATAAATATGTGGAATAACCCTTAATAAATTAATTGTCAATAAACAAATAACAAACTTCAACAATCACAAGTAACACATAACCCTGACTCCCCATCCTTACCCTTACCATACTACGAACCCTGTACCACATGGTCACATCAAGTTATATCTAAGATCAACTCACCTTTCAAGTAACCAAACCACTCAAAGATCCATCATGCAACAATTAAATTATAAAGAAGTACATCTAGTTCACTCATGGAACCATAAACACATACTTGGTACTTTTTTCAAACCCAAACTCAATCTACTAGTTTATCGGTGTGGTACCCGAGCCAACAAGATATGGATATCGTCATACCAAGAATGGTATTCAAGACAACTTTTAGTATATAATAGAAGTGTTACCTAAACCCAACCATGGAGATATCTTGTACCAGACGTTCATGCCCGAACAACTACCCAGGTGTAAAGAAGATAGATTGATTATTGGGGTTCACTACATGATTTGACAAGTTAAGAGTACACTGCCCCTATGCATGTGACAGGATACTACCACCTCCCGCGTACCCAAGATTAACAAGAAACCAATCTGAACGCATAAAATTATAATAAGAAATTTCTCCACACATAGTACTAGATCCCTTTATAGCAGCCATAACCCCGCTCTAGCGGCGTTGCTATAGCACCTTACAGTCGCTATAGTGGCATATAAAGAATCAGAAGCATAACAGAGAGGCAAATGGGTTGTTATGACTATTTCTCTCCCATATAGCTCCCAAAACTCTGTCAACTCTTCGGTAAATCAATTCAAAAATGTCAAACTACGGTAACCACTATGTAGTCTACACTCCTTACTACACTTAAGAACGACTGCATGCTACAAATTGAATTGAGTAGAATAGGTTTGGGATTATACATAAATTTTGAAAAAATAACTGCTTGAGCATCAAACTTCTTACAACATTGGTCTTTCCATTACATTTAGAATGCTACCACAATGTTCTGGGCATAAGGATTATGGGTGAAAGGGCCTATATTGGTTCTAAAATGGTTTGAGGGAAGTTGAAGGTTTGTCTTTCGAAGAAATTTAAGGGGGAATGGAAATAATTGGGGTATCTATAAAAAGGTTTATTGCAAAGTTGACTTTCCTTTTGAGAGAAAGTCCAAGAAGATCATCATGAAACACTCTTAAAAATTCATTTACTATAGAAAGAGACTGAAGAGTTGTAGTTTCAGAATTGGCATCCCTAACCCATACTACATGAGAGATACAACCCTTTGATATTATCTTTCTAGCCTTAAGGTATCATATAAACTGACCTATAGGCGCTTAGGCACTACCCTTCCATTCAATGACTGGTTCAATTGGAAACTGAAATTTAACGACTCTTATTCTACAGTCGGCTGAGACATAACAATCATGAAGCCAATCCATACCAAAAAATAACATCAACGTCAAGCATATTTAACTCAACTAAATCAACTAACGTGATTTTCTGGAAAACTAAGACCGTGCAATTTCTATATACCCATTTAGCTAAAATTGACTCACCAATAAATGTACTCTCAATGAACTTTTCTCAATCCTTATCAAGTTTCCAACAATGGAATTTTATAGGGTTCATCCGAGAAAAGTCCCAAACTTTAGTAGCATTTGTGCCCACATTTGGGCTCAAAGGACAGCAACCTCAAAGTTGGCATGCGCAGTCATGGCTTGGGCAACAGCTTGGAAAGTATCCCTAAATTCAACATGAGTAACTTGCTCAGCCAAAAGGTCAACCGAAGGTGGAGGTGATTCTTGTTCCACATTCAGATTCCCTTTCTCTTAAGCTCTTCTTGGAGGCATGATTCTATAAACATATAGAGCATGAGTTAGAAAGAAAATTTTATAAAGTTGCACTCTATCGCACGACTGAGAGTATGAAAGAAGTGAAGTATATCTTAAAAAAATTCATAGCCTCTCATTCGTAATTGTGGTTGGCTTCACACCCATGAACAAGACTCTACTTAATGCGGCTTTCAGACTCCCTAAGACGCTTGACTCTAATACTCTTAATACGAAGTTTGTAATGACCCAAGACTACCCCTACATGTGACAAGGTTTTAAGAGAGACGAATACCCCCAAGCTACACACATGACATAGCATGACACTAAGATAGCATACATAACTAATAAGATGGAAAGTGGACTAACGTCTCAATAGCTATCATATCAAATAGAAGAATCTCACACATAAGTACATAAGCAGAAATCTAACATTCTATCTGAAAGCCAATATTATAGTGAGATTCTAGGACAAGACCCTACCAAAAGGGGAGAAATTAATTAATTTAGTTAATTAATTAACTTTAATTTGAAAAATAAATGTATTTTTTTTCTTTTATATTTCATTCCCTACCAGAAGGGGCGAAATTCTAGTAAAAAAATAAATTTATTCATTCTCCTTATCCAACATTCTTTCTTTTAGCTTTTTTGATATTTATCAAACTGTGTTACCACGAATATATGTTTAACTGTATTCTCTTCCACATTATATTTATTGTATTTTCTTTACTTATTTGTTAAAAACAAATTAGGAATAAAACTTATTAAGTTTCCAAATAAAGTAGAAATATGATAGGCAATATTTATGTATATTTCATATTGTCATTTATTAAATAAAAAACAAAGTAGGAATGCAACTTATTGATTTCCCCCATAAGCTAAGAGTAAAATTTATTATTTTTCCAAATGGACAAGGAATACAATGATTAATTTTTTACATGAAATAGGAATACAATTTATTAAGTTTCCAAATGAAATAGAATATATTAATTTCTTACTTGTACTTAGAATACAATTTGCTTATTTTCCAAATATAATGAACTAGGAATGTAATTAATTAACTTTTCAATTAAAATAGAAAATATGGTAGGTTGTTTCTCTATATAATTTTCTATCACTCCAACCTTATTATTCACTTTTTTGTTGCTTTTGTTCTTGTCAAGAACTATAAGAATTCTCAACATTAATTTTGTTTAGTTTGTTCTATTATTATTTTTATTTAACAATGAGTAACTCAAATAATTATTCTCTGGGTGTTGTTATAACAAATATTAGTGATCGTGATTTGATAGATAGAATCTTAAGGGCAGGTGTAGAAGAAAATCTACAAGGTCAATCTGAGGCTTACATTGAGGAAGAACAACATGAAGATATATCGAGGTATTATAAAACAAGAATTCATCATGTTGTTGTGCCTCAAGATGGAGTAAATAGTTCAACGAACAAAGAAGAGATTTGTGGAATCTGTCTTGAGAAATATAAGAACAAAGAGTCCATCGGGAAACTTGGGTGCGAACATGAATATCACGAATGCTGCATCAAAGAGTGGTTGTTGAGGAAAATAGATTGTCCCATATGTCGAGCTTCTGCTAGCCCTTTGACATCATCAAATTAAAGACAATACAAATGCAATAGTAGTTAAAGATTTATTTTATTTTGAAATTTACTTGTAATATTAAGTTTTCTTTTCCTAAGTTTCCAAGATCAAGAGTTGTTTGTTTATCTGTGTTTAAAACTTTATAACTAAGAAAATTTATTTTTAGTTAAGTTCTGGATCGATAGCATGCACTACACAATTTTTATTTATACAAGAACAATTTGCTTCTTATTGTAATTATTATCAACAACAATGAATTACAATGGCATATACATTAAGCTTATGTACACAATCTAACATAAGAATATATTAGAAAAAAAGAGTTTATGGTAATGTAGCTTATTTTGGCCACATGCACCAGATTTGTGATGAACAAATATTTGAGCCACAAATAAAATTCAAATATAAAGAATACACCTGCAAAAATACAAATAAAATTTTACCAATACGTCTCCTATGAAATTCAAAAGAAGTTGAAACAAGATTTTTGAATGCTAAATACCTAAGATACATTATCCCTCCAAACTTGGAACCAATTATATTATTTTTTATCTTTGATATTAGAATAAGTATTAGTAAAATCCCGTAAATACAAGGAAGATTTTCAAGACAGCGGACAAATTTCACTAGTTAATTAACAAGTGAGTAATTAAGGTGAAAATTAAGAGTAATAATATCTAACTATTTTATCATAATTTGTCCATGTAATGAAATCTACAAAGAATTACTTGTACAGTTCTTTATTACTGTAGATCATCGATCAATTTTCAAATTATCAATGATAACGTAGTAAGCAAACTTCAATATAATTTAGCACATATTGAAGAATCAAATTGAAATCGAATCGAATTGAACCGCACATGAAAATTTGAATTGGGTCAATCATTTTAGAGTCTTTTGTCTTACTTTTCATTTTATCAATTTCAAGCAGCTTATAATATTTTTACCTTTTTCCTTTTAAACTAAACACTGATATAAAATTGTATTTTACTGTATTTTCTTCTACTTTCTTTCTCCGCAAATATTTCAAAAATAAAAGGTATCTATGTTTTAAACCCGTTTAGGTACATAGTTAATAACGACATATCAATAAATCTGACTCAAAACAAATTAGGAATAAAACATTATTGACTTACCAAATGAAATGTGACAAACTATATGTATGTATTTCGTATTTTCTATATATTTGATTTCAAAATAAATTAGGAATGGACTTATTAATTTCCCACATAAAGTAGGAATCAAATTAAAGGTCTTTGAATTATCTTTCCAACGCCACCAATTTAGCTAAATTTTGAGCTCGTATGAGGGGGATATGCATTTTTGAAGTCGGGCAGTCCAAATAAGGAAAGTTACCCGAAAATAGTAAGGGGTATTTTTGTCTTTTCCTTACCCAATAAGATTTAATTCATTTTAGTAAATTTTTATGGGTCTAATTTGATTAGGTTCAGTTTTATAATCCTAATATACGCCTAGGGTTTTAGCTGAGAGTTCAAGAAGAGAAAATAAGAGAAAAGGGAAGAAAAGAGGAAAGGATCAAGGCATTCGTCGAGGTTCTCGAGATTTGTCGCGGATTTTCGCCATGGGTTTGAACTCTAAGAGGTATGTAAGCTTCCATAGTGTTGGGTTTGTTCACCCACTCGCCAATCATGTTAATTTCAGCGTTAAATTCGTTCTAGAAAGTTGAAGGTTTGATGTTCTTGAATTGTGTTCTTGAAATTGACTTTCGTTCTTGAGTTTAGATAAGATTCAGGAGTTCTTGAGGAAATCGTGTCAATTTTAGTGTTATGTTCGATTAGATTCTTGTGCACATGTATTGGGTATCTGAATCTAAAGAGAAATTTATAAAGAGAATCAAATTTAGGCGAGTTGTGGTTAGAAAATGAGGAAGAAAAAGTCGGGCAGAAAACCAGTACCAGGTCCGAGTCACGGATCTGTTCCTCAAAAGTGAATTTTTTTCTCTCCACGTCGAAGAGAGATCGCGGATTTCACTGTTTCAAAAATTATTTAGACCAAACATTATAATTCATCTCCGCATCGTGGACTTGCTCCCTAGACAATGTTTTTCAACTGTTTCTCATGATTAACTATCTAACACACTTTTGATCATCACGATATCTTTCCTATCACAAATCATAACCTTGAATTTATATTCAAATTCAAGGCAGACCTTGCGTCTATTTGACTCATTGGTCAATAAAAAGACAATCATGCTTATGTGTTTAAATTTGAAGGATGTATACGTTATTTGGCAAAACATTGTCTCTTGGAGTTGGAAGTTTAATAGTTTGTTCGAATCAAAGAATGATCAAATTACCATTGCATCTGAAAATGTTGGCATTCAGAGATGGCAAGAACCTAAGAACGAAGTACCTTCTATGGAAGCTTAGTTTAGGATTGTACCCCTGCGCGGGACTGATTATTTTGTATCCATTTTTCCCTATTATATATCCCCATTCAGTTTATTCATAAAACTTGTATAAGTTTTGGTTTTGGGGCAATGGAATGTTACAAATGACGTTATACATTCTTCAAATCATTAGGCCCACCCTTGGCATAAAAGGGTCACATATCTGTTTAAAACGCGCAATATTTGTCTATGTGTTACAACTGTTTGTGTGAATATGTTGATTTATTTGGAGATATTCTAGATCACTCCTCTACAAATTGGTTCTAGAACCCTTAAGCACAAATGTCAAGTCACTGTCAAAACTGCGTCCAAATACTTTTCGAGTCTTTAGTTTCCCAACAAAATTCGAACTTCATTTTTCAAATCTTACTTACTTATCTCAGTAAAAAAATGTTAACCCTTTATCTCAAATCAAAAAGAGATTCAAGTGGGTCGAACTACATAGGACCTGAATTCTCTTTTGTGAGATACGTAGGCGGCTATTCAAGGTTCGGTCCCCATTTTGAGAAACTTCATCTTCTTTAACTCTTACAAAGATATTAGAGTTACATCTCAGTCAAAAATCGGAAATACGACAATGAAAGACACAATCGACTTGTCTCAGCTCATGTCGACATTTCTGATTCACTAGGCTCAAAATCAAATAGAAAAATTCATTTCTATTTAGTCATTTCTCTATATATGTGGGATAGTTTATCTTCATATGAAGTAACTCTTATGTGTTCACAATAATGCGTGTGATATTTTGTATTAATTATCATCGACACAGACTAACACATTTGCCTTTGAGTTGTTTTTCTTTCTCAGGTACTCAAAATTGATCTGTGTTGAGAAAATGGCTGAACATCCATACTTCACAAGGTCTAAAGATCCCAAAGATTCCTTCCCCGACCAATGATTGTCAAAAGGCAAAGAAAAAGTAGTTGAAATTTTTGAGAATACTGATTTGACCCTAATTATTGTGAATGACCCTATCATTGCTAAACAGAAAAAGTTGATTGCATATTGTTCCAACAGATTACTGAAATGAGGGCTGAAATGGATAAGACCCGAGATTTGACAAATCTAGATATCATTGCCAACACTCCTACTCCAAACAACGAAAGGCATCCACTCCATTTTCCTACTTTGGATCCTACATCCGAATGTTTTCCAAACAATTCAACCACCGCTACCATTCAAAAACCTCCCATCACCGACTTAACCACCCCTAACCCATATCATGCTAGCTCCTCAAACCAAAAGTTACCCAATTCTCAAAATCCAAATACCAACATTCTCCAGAATTTTCCTCTCAGTCATAAAATTCCTACTCAAATTACCCAAAACCCACCCACCACTCAATCCATACCTCTAAAAATCTCATTACATCTTCCAATATCACTAGAATCATACCCTTCATCTGCTACACATGTTGAACTCGAACATTATGAGAAGAAGGAGAAGGAGTGGAAGGTCATAAAAGGAAAGGTTGAGTAAAGCATCAGAGAGGAAGTTATGAATGCAATGAAGGACGTTCAGTTCACCCCAGACATTGTGGGGTTGAATTATGAAGATTTGTGTCATCATCCACATTTGGAGCTTCCAGAAGGTTTTAAAGTACCAAAATTTGACACTTTTAGTGGAGTTGAAAATCCTTTGACTCATTTGAGGGCTTATTATGATCAATTTATTGAAGTTGGGAAAGATGAGGCTTTGTTAAAGCGACTCTTTAGTCGAAGTCTAAAAGGAGAAGCTTTGGAATGGTTTATTTCAAAAGAAATCAAGAAGTGGCCAAGTTGGAATGCTTTGGCTAAAGACTCCATCGAAACGTTTGGTTACAATGTAAAATTCATCCCTAGTCGATACTCTTTAGAGAAAATCAAACAGAATTCTACCGAAAGCTACCGAGAATATGCCTATCATTGGAGAAGAGAGGCTGCAAAGGTTAGACCTTCTATGACCGAGAAAGAAATTATCGAAGTCTTTGTGCGCAATCAAGAGTCGGAGTATTACAATAGGATGTTGCTCATTTTAGGAGGAAAGTTCAGTGAGATAGTCAAAATTGGTAAAACTATTGAAGACGGTCTCAAGATCAGGAAAATCATCTGAATGACTCCCCAAGATGAATCCTCGGGACCATTGAGGAGGAAGAGGAAAGATGACGCCTCTATCTCATACGAATCAAGCCAAAAATCAAAGAGGGATGCCGGTCTCAATGTTCGAAAGCCTTTACCATCCAAAACCTACCCTTTAGCTCCACAAAATCTTTACCCCATCGAACCAAATTTCCAAATTCCACCACCGAATCATCCAAATTACCAAGTTCCATTGCCAAATTACCCAAATGCCCCTCATAGCTACCAAGCTCTACAACACCAAAATTTCCAGACACCAGCACCTACTCGCCAAAATCCTCCAAATTATTGTAAAGTACCTCCACCATCACGAAGTAATTACAATCTTTCTTGTCAGAAATTTTTTAAGAAACCTTCTCAAGTCTTTACTCCTTTGGTTGATAGTCAACCGCACCTTTTTGAGAGGTTGAAAGCAGTTGGTCTAATACAAACAATTGATCCAAAAAATGTCAATGTTAATTTCAAACTTTACAGGCCCGATCTTTATTGTGCTTACCATTCAGTAGGTGTAGGACATACCACTGAGGATTGCATCAACTTGAAGCATAAAATTCAAGACTTGATTGATCAAAGAATTGTCACCCTTCAAACCGTCACTTCCAATGCCAATGGTGATTCACTGTTTAATCACAGAGGATTCATTATTAATATGATTGACCCAAAGTCTCAAGCACCTCCCCATCAAAACTCCCCAAATTATCGTCAAATACCTTCACCTCAACAAGGCCATTATGATCCTCCTTATCTGAGATTCGAGAAGAAACCTGCTCAAAATTTTATGTCGCTCATTGAAAGTCGGACGAAGTTGTTTGAGCAATTGAGTAAGGCATGTATTATTTATCCGGTCAATCCCAATAGTGTTGGGCATGATACTGAAGACTGTATTAATTTGAAGCACATGATCCAAGACTTGATAGACCAGAAAGTGGTCAGGACCGCTATACCCAGCGTCAACAGTAATCATTTGCTAAACCATGAAGGCGCCATAATCAATATGATAGAGACGGAGGATGAGTGGTGCATGGTAAAGGCGATAGTTTCAGCTGGTACTGACAACCTTGAGAAAGTTGTAGCTTCTCTGAGCATAAGTGAGAAACTCAATTTTACGAGCATGACACCTTATCAAGCTTTTGATTATGTGTCAAGAGAGGGTCATAACAAGAAGGGGATTAATCATGTTCCACCAAAGTCTTTGCCTCATTTATGTCAGTCCTTTTTGGTAGGAGAATATGCCAATGATGAAGGTCTTGGAGAAGGAATTGGGACTCTTTGTGAAAAAGATGATGTTGTATCCAAGAAGATGATCGAGACACCAAGAATACGAGATGCCGAGCCAATGGAGCAATTTCTTAATTGGACTTCCACTCTGCTCTTGATTCCTCATTCATCTCGATAGATAAAGATGAATCTTATGTTATTTCTAAAATTTGGGGTAGTCTTAAGAGGCCCGAAACCCACCTGTTGTGTTATTTTACTTAATTATGTTTTAATTCCCTCGTAATATTTTGAAAAAGGAAAAATGACTCATGGTCATAGCCGAAGTTCGTATTTCCTTATTTTCAATGAAAGGCTTTTCTATTACAAAAATTTCTTTTCCTTGCGTTAATTTTTCTATCTAACAATCTTTGTTTTTGGTTTCAGTAATTTTTTTTTTAAAAATCTGTCAATATCATGTCATGTCACAAGCTGAATGAACAAAATGACGTAGATAAAGATGAGTTTGAAGAGCATGACGAGGATATCATGATATTCAAACACCTTGTCAAAGATTTGAAACAATTCGAGAATTAGGATAAGTCGAATCTGGCTGAAACATAAACTATAAATCTTGAAAAGGATGACTATGTCAAAGAAGTCAGAATAAGGGTCCATCTAAGGGAAGCTCGGAAAGGGAACTCAACAGTTTACTTAAAAGATACATCGATGCATTTGTTTTATCACATTTCATGATTGAACATAGACATGCATCTCAAGTTTCCAATCGGCGCAGATGCTATCAAGAGTTATTATTTTTGAAGATTCAGAGTTTTTTTATTTCTTTCCTTATAATCACATCATTTGTTTGTAATTGTCTTATGTTCTGTAGTTAGATAATTATTTCTTGTAATGAACTACGTCTGACCTGAATTCTCAAGAATGAGATACGTAGGTGGCCTATGTCGGCCTCGGTCACCCCTTTTGTCCCTTTTAATGTTTCCTTTTATACTTGAACTACGTTCGACCTGAATTCTCAAGAATGAGATACGTAGGCGGCCTGTGTCGGCCTCGGTCATTTCCTTATCAAAATTTCCTATATTTGTTAATCCTTGAGAGGAGGAACTATGTTTGACCTGACGCCTGCCTTAACGGGATACGTAGGCGCCACATCGGTTCGGTCATTATTCCCGTAAGATTTCTATTTTTCTTTACAATAGAAACTGGGACAGAATTTTTGAGAGGGACTCAAAAATTCTAAAGCAGAGGATCTCTCCAACAAGTTAAGAATGAAGCTACGTTGAGAATCGTAACTGGGACATAATTTTTGAGAGGGTCTCAAAAATTCTACAAGTCATATATCAACAGTTTGAGATATCCCAAGACTTCTAACTAGGACAGAAATTTTTGAGGATGGCCTCAAGAATTCCTTCAAGCATCACTAGAAGTTTGTAGTAAATTTTGAATATTTCAAACATATTAGAAGTTTAAATCTACCTTCAAATATCTCATGCATCGCTAAAGTTCATAGTCAACTATAACAATCTTCGATAACTTTTGATTTTAGAGTCAACTGCAAAACCTTTCATTTATAGCAGATTTCAGCAGGACCATGTCAGAGATTTTCAAAGCTTTAAGGATCATTTGAATTTTCTATAACAAGCTATCAGACACGACAAAGTTTCGAATCAAGGGCATTCATTAAGCTTGACGTGACATGATACTTGACATCGACCTTCTTCAATTACAAATTTTTGAAAACCTTTTCTTTAAAAAAAAGAAGAAGATTTTGTCCATATGTTTCAAATATTTTTGCATAAAATGTTTTGTCTTGTCTATCAAGAAGCAAGAGATCGGAGCGATCAACTGAAGATAGCAAGAAGAGGAGCAAGCTCTTAAAGAAGTCAACACAGATTAGTTTGTTTTAAAAACTAATAATTTTTCTGTGGATGCAGAAAAGTCATTGAAGTGTTTTAGAAGAAAAAGAAACAATGCAGAATAAGATCAACAACATCTCGTTCAAATTTCCAGCAAAGCATGAGTCACAATGAGTACAAATGTTCAAATATGAACAAGTGAAAACATCACTCTCAACATGTACAAGTATCTACAATGACATCAAATTATATTTTTCAGCATCAAGAACATTCGAAGAATATTCACAAATCGCATCGATATCAGATGCAGTAATGTGAAACCCCTGAGAGGGACATATCTACAGTATTATCAAATGAGATAATACCACCCACGAGAGGGACATCATAGTCATTTTATCGATGGAATATCAACATAATCCCGCCAATGGATCATCGATGAAGAATCATCATCCTATCAATGGAGCATCAACGTCATCACCCAGAGTGACATCAACATAATCCTATCAATGGATCATTAACGAAGAATCATTGTCCTATCAATAGAGCATCAACATAATCCTACCGATGGATCATCAACGAAGAATCATCATCCTATCAATGGAGCATCAACACGATCCTACCAATGGGGCATCATCATCCTATCATGTAGAAGCATTATCCTACCAATATATCATCATCATCCTACCAAAGGATCATCATATTTCTATCAATGAAGAATCATCATCTACATCATATCAAGTCATCATCTATTACGTCAAAATCGATGGAGGCTGACGTCAGAACATTTATAGAAAAGAACATGTGTCGAATATGGTAAAACATATCACTTCTCTATTTGAATTACAGTTTCTACTAACAAGTTTATTTAATTCTTTGTCGAGAGCATCCAAGAGGATGAATTCTCAAATCAAACCACAAGAGCAGGCGACACCAGAAAAGATTCAACACAACATGGAATTTTTTCTTAGCGCGAGCTGAGAAACGAATATCATCGAGCCATCCACCTCGTTACAATTGGAATCTTATCAAGTAATCCACCTCGTTACAGTTGGATATTCATCGAGCTATCCACCTCGTTACAGTTGGATAATCATTGAGCCATCCACCTCGTTACAGTTGGATAATTATTGAGCCATCCACCTCGTTACAGTTGGATATTCATCGAGCTATCCACCTCGTTACAGTTGGATATTCATCAAGCTATCCACCTCGTTACAGTTGGATAATCATCGATCCATCCACCTCGTTACAGTTGGATAATCATCAAACCATCCACCTCGTTAAAGTTGGATAATCATTGAGCCATCTAGCTCGTTGCAAAGATCACCATAGTTTTCCATGTAGAAAACAAGCAATGACATCTCCAAATCCTCAGCAAATCATGAGTTGTAATGGACATACTATGTTTGAAAGCGGTATCCATTATCTTTTACTCTCAATTCTTCTTTATTTTCTCATCTAGTTGAAAAATATGTTTATGCCTATCCATTAATATATACTCATTTATTTTATGAATGATCTTTCTTTATTTTTTGACTCAAACCACCAGCTAAAGCGGCACTATGTCAACTAGTCATCTAATTTCAGTGTGCAGATATATACTGAACATACTTGTGTGACATCTTTCATAGCAAGAGGAACTGAAAAGCATCGTAAGAGATGCTACCACTTTTTCCGATTACAGTTTCTACTAACGAGTTTATTTTTGTATTTGTCGAGACCATCCAAGAGGATGAATTCTCAACCACAGGTGCGGACGACATCAATAAGGATGCAGCACAACGTGGAACTTTTTCTTAGCAGTGAACTAGGACATAGTCCGAAGAGGATTATCAAACTCTTAGGACGCGACCTTAGGAGCGACTTCCACCACAATCAAACCACACCCCTATTAGAAGGCATGTGTGTTTTTCTTGAAGTTTGTCAGTTTCAGTTTCGCATCCGAAAAATTCTTGATGTTCACTAGAAGCGACTTTCCAATCTGAGTGACAATGCACCAAGAGTTTTGGAAAATATGTTTGTGTAAGTTTTTACTTATTGATGTGAAGATCTCTACATTCATGGCTAAGAGGTTGCAAGCCTCTTTTTCACACTCGATTTATTTGTCACTCTTTCCCAACAGAAGGATATCTTAGCATAAAAGATTTCCTTTTCTACCGATCGAGTTGAACTACAAATAGCCTGATTTCTAAGGTTTAAGGATATATAGGCGGGCTCAACGTTGAAAACTCGACTGTATTCCACCATTCGCTATCAAATTTTATTCCCAAGTTTTTCAGTCTCTTCATAATTCGATATCGGGATAGCTTTTGAATTCTTCCATAATCGTGTGTGAAATCAAGCGTATCAAACTACAAGTAGCCTAAATTCTCATCTAGCCTGAGATATGTAGGATACCCATTTTCGGGGTTCGGCCATAATTCCTAAAGTTTGTAGCAAAGTTCCTTTTCTGAAAGATGAAGAAGTGGTCGGTCAAAATTGGATTCATCAATTTCATTTGCCTCGGATTTCTTCCATCAATCCGAGTCAAATGAAGGCATGTGGATTTTTCTTCAGGTTTATCTTTTTTAGTTTCGCATTCGGAAAATTTTGGTTTCCACTGGAAGCAGCTTTCCAATCCAAGTGGTAATCCTCCAAGAGCTTTGGAAATTATGTTCATGTAAGTTCTTAATTATGGGTGTGAAGCGCATCACATTCATGGCTAAGAGGTTGCACGCCTCCTTTTCATACTCGACTTACTTTGTCACTTTTCCAGAACCAAAGGTTATCTTGCATAACAGATTTCCTTTTCAACCGATTGAGTCGAACTACAGGCAACCTGATTTCCTAAGTTGAGGGATAGGTAGGCAGGATCAGTGTTGAAAACTCGGCTATACTCCAACACTCTCTCTGAAATCGCATTCCCGAGCATTCAGGATGACTTCTAAATTCTTTCAAAATCATGCGTGAAATCAAGCGTATCGAACTAGAAGTGGCCTAAATTCTCATATAGCCAGAGATATGTAGGAAACCTATTTTTTGGGGTTAGGCCAAAATTCCTAAATTCCATATGGAAATCCCTTTTTAAGGAAAGATAAAGATGTGGTCGGTCAAAATTGGATTAGTCAATTTCATTTTCCTCGTATTTCTTTCATCAACCCAAGTAAAACGAGGGACAGTTGTTGACACCCAATTTTTGACCTCGACAATATAGATTAATCACCGAGCTTCTTAAATTCCAAACGATTTGAAATAATTAGTTTTTATAAAGTTGAAAATATATTTTCAAGTTACTTTTATTTAATTTGATCATTTTCTTTTATAATTTTTAAGTAATATATATGTTTTATATAATCTTGTATATAATTAGTATATTTTATAAACATTTCAAAAATCATCTCAAAAAGATTTTAATTTTAGTAAGTATTTTATTAAATTAGATTAGTTTAAATTATGGTTATAATTTTAAATCATTAGTTCACAATTAAGTTAATTATTTTATTTCGTTAAGATTAAGAAGCTCGTTAATTAATTAATATTAATTCATCTTATCTTGGGTTTAGCCGAATTTGATAATTTTACTTAATTTGGCTAACTTCTTAATTCCCATGGCAATAATTGCAAATCATATGACTATTTTCCTATTACAATTCTAACCCCTCCTTTACCCCTCTTTAGGCCCTTTTCAGATCTGTTTTGGGCCCTTTTCATCATTTTTCAGCAGCCCATAGTTGCCTCAAATTTCCAGCAACCAATTTCCCCAACCCACTTTCAATTTAAAGAAGCCCACCAGCAAAAGAGACCCATCAGCAGTAGCATAAAACATCAATACATACGCATACTAGCGACCCCACCGCCCCTATGCTCTTCGTTCTTCTTCACGCGAAGAACCAGAAACCTAGAATCCAATCGCAAAATCGTGAAACAGCAACCCAAGCCCATTCTCGCGCGTCCCTCATTCTCTCTCCCTTATCTCATCCATACATGAATCTTCTAGGTGGAAGAATCTCCTTGCAAGATCGTCCTTTGCTCAAAATCGGACGGCTCCCTTCATTTTTTCGTTGAAGATTGTACAAATTGGTAGAATGGACATCTTTCAACCTTATCTCCTAAAGATGTTTTTGAATTTAAATTTTGAATTTCATCCAATTTCTATCGGGTTTCCCCCTCAAATCAGCACTACTCTTCTCTTATAAAATTATCATTCTTCATCATTATCGGGGTTGAAAAAATAGAAGTTAGAAAAATAGAGAAAAAGGTTGGGGAAGAGGATTTAGATAGTTGGAAAAGAAAATAGAGAGCTTGAGGTTGGGGAACTGTTTACGTATGGAGTTCATATGAAATAGGGAGAAGACATAAGAGTTTCATGGCCTCAACATAGGATTGTTTTTATTCCTTCACCAGAAACCAAAAGTTATATTCTATAACGGAGATATTTTCAGTTTCTTCTACTCGAATTTGAAACGGTTTTACTTTCTGGAGCTCATCAAAGTTCCACTCGTGGTGGTGATTTGTCTTTCCGGTATAGCTCGTCGTCCCAGTCGCTGCCCGGACAAAGGTAACGCCTCCTCTATGATACTCTCCTCATCTTTTTTTTTTGCTTCGATATGGCGTTTCGATGTAGTGAAGTCACTACTTTGTTGTTACGTCGCATTAATCGATTTTGAGGGACGGTATCTTGTATATGCTATATATGTATGCTTTAATGATCCTTTGGTTTATTCTTAATATCGTTTTGGCACTTTAACTTCGTATGGTTGACTCTATGTTTCACTGTCCGAGCCTATCTCGTCTTCTACTTCATTTGATATTCGATTGTTGAATCTATATTATTTCACTCATATTGTCATCAAGCATCAGGTGTAATGCATTTAGGATGTTACTGTTCAAAAGTTTTATTTATATAGGTCTATGAGTTCTTCAAATTAACTGATGTGATAAATCGTGTTTAGTGTTGTTGCATTTTCATTCTGATGGTTTGGCTTTCTCGGTTCACTGATCTTTGTTGTCTTACTGCTTTGAGTGACATGTTAGATCCATTTTCCTGCCTTTGTTTTGCTTGTTGTTTCGGTCTAAATTTCGCAGTTGATCTTTCTTTAAAGTATATGAGTTTCCATAGAATGTTAAAGAATGTGACTATGTCTTCTTTGGTTTAAATCATATGATAATCTTTCCCTCTCTAATAATAATAATTTTCTTTTAATTCTATTTTGATGGTAGTCTTAACATTTATCTTGAATGTACATTTGGTTACATTCTTGTGGTGTTAAATTAGTGCTCACATGATCAATATTTTGGATAATTTTGTTTGCTTGATAGTATAGATAAAAATTCGTTCCCTCTGTTGTGTTGTGCCTATCAACTTAATTTTATTTTATGCTATTTTATTTTTTGTGTGTTGTACTATTAGTTTAGATTAACTAATATGTATTGTTTATTTTCTTGCATGTGACACTTGCCTCGAGTCCACGAGACTCTTCCCTTGCATTTGGAGTTGGATTGAAACCCAACACCGCTATCGAGTCAATCTTGATATAATACAGGGTAAACGGAAGCAAAAAATGCAGAAAAAGTTGATATACATGCCTATATGCACTGGTATACACTATTGTATACACAGTGATACATGGGCAAAAATAGCGCTAAAAAGCCCAAGTGCAATAACAGCCCAAAGAGGATCAAACTGGACAAATTTTTAGAGAAAAGTTTAGGCTTAAAAAAGAGGAATTGACACAGACGTACAACTATTATATATAATTGGCAATATATAGCTCAATATTAATTAGCAATTAATCGCCTAAAACAAAATTAGCACGTATTAGCCTAAAAGAAATAAAACCAACTTTTTATAGTTTTTTTCTTTTTATCATGTGTTACCAACCCGCATTAATTAAGGAGATGTGAGATTATTTTTTCTTCCTAGTTTTTAACTCCTATAATTAAGGAAGTTAGCTTTTCAATTTCTTTAAATTCTTAAACTCAACTTTATTTAACCGTCTATTTAAAAAAATAGTAACACAATTTACAGAAACATAAAGATATATTTGATTGTAATTTTATGGATTATTATTTTTTACCAATTAACAATAATTAGTTTATTAGAAAACCAATTGCCTACTTTTAAGAAGTGAAATATATATATTTATTAATTAACCCATTAAAAAAGGTTACACCAACTTTTAAGGAATGAATTTTTTAAAATTCTTTCAATAACTTATTAAAAGATTGTGACTACTTTTAAGGTAAGAAAATGTATTATTAATGCTCTAACGTGTATTAATTATCACATAATCGACAATAATTAATTAAATAATATTAAGTGGCATTTTATTAGAAACTGTAATAATACATATGCATAAATTATACAATAATTAAAGTTTCAATTACATAATGTATACATTAAAAAAATATGTATACACAAAACAATATTCATAAAAATAGACGTGTAAATTTTATTGATGTATACAGTAATTGTAGCATGTGTACATAAACTTTATATTGTATACATAAGAATATTACCATCAATTATACGTATTACTATAATGAATACAAGAATGAGATTAATATGATATATATATATATAAATTTTATTCATTAATTGTACATGTGATTTTGTTTATGTATACGGTAACTGCACTATGTATACATTAGTTCGTATTCATCGTGTACTCAGTGATTTGTATTCACATAATAAACTTGTATACTTTAATTTAAATTGAGATTGGAATTCATTGGTATACATTGGGTTGTATTCATCAAAATCAACATTCTGATTTTTTACGAATATCTTTCTTACCCATGAAATTGAGAACAAAAATTTCAAAAAACTATTACCTGAATTTTCACCAAAAAAAGTTTTTAAAACTTTAGTTCCACAAATCACGAATTTTCAAAATTAATGGGGCAAGAAATACTACCTAATTATATATTAAAAGAAATTATTGAAAGGATCCATCAATAAACATACAATTATATCTGATTTGCATAGACAGAGTAAATTAAGGAGAATAAGAGAAAATTTAGAAGAGAATCAAATATACATATGAAAAGGATTTTAGAAAGAAAACAAAAGAAGGTTGAATAATCTAAATTTTCCCAAAATTTGAAAAAACTTCAATTCTACAAATCATGAAATTCAACAATTAATTTGACAAAAACAAGATTATATATAAAGATGATTTTTAGAAGTATCCATGAAAAAACATATTGTTATATCTGATTTACATAAACAGATTTAATTAAGGAGAAGAATTGAAATTAGGGAGAGAATTACGTATGAAAAGAATTCTGAAAAGAGAAAAAGGAGACAAAAAAGAGAAGAACTATATTTTAAAAGTGTTGACAAAATAAAAAAGAGATAAAATAGGGATAATAAAACAATAATATTTTAGAATGTGTGTTTGAGAAAAATAAGGAGAACAAAAATACATTTAAAAAATAAAATAAAAATAACTATTCAATGCCAAATAAATAAAACAAAGTCTTTTTCTTGCTAAAAATTAAAAATGGGCTATTTTTTGCTAATTTAGTCTATAGGGTGTTATGTTGTGCCATTTCATCCTTAAAAAAGCCCAAATGGTGCACCCCTTTTATTTTAATATTAGGACAGGTGGAAGAATGGATCAGGACCAAAACAAAGTGCAATGGACAATTTTAAACTATCTAGAATTAGGACAGGAGGAGAAATTTGGGCCTGCCAGCCCAACACTTCAAAATTTGGACAAGAGTCCAAGTTCATTATTTTTGTATTATTTCTATGCTATTCTCTTTTATTGTTATTTTATTTGTTTAACTCTAACCTTGCATTGATTTTACTTTAATTTAATTAAATTTGAAAAGATAGTCATTTCTCCTTTTATACTCAAAATATTTTTATTTATTTATAATACTTAGCTTCATTTTTATTATTTGTCTTGCAACATTTGAATTATTTTTCTTAAAAGTTCCCTTAGTTTATTTCCCTTCCAAAATAAATGGATTTTTTTACTTAATTAATCTCTTCTAAAGTTAGACAAATGTTTTAGTCAAATCGTTGGTCAACCGCAAGTTAGCGGACATTCTGAGGCCCTTATACCTTCTCAGAATGTAAATTGAACCCGAACCCTATTATTTTAAATTGATTGTGTCTGTTTAAATCTTTTGAAATAATTACAAGTTTTCTTAATTTCTTTCAAAAATTAAGTGGTGACTCTCTTTGGAAATTTGATTTCCCTTCAAGTCATAAGTTTAGTCGATTTTTCGAAACAAGTCATTTTTCTTTTATTTTATCGAGTAAAACATCCATAATTCGGCATGAACCCTATTTTGAGAAATTTTTTACTAATTTTTCTAAACTTGTTTTAAGACTTGAGCACTTGAGTTGAGAAAGAGTATAGTCAGGTTCATTTTCTTTAAAATGATTTATGTGAACTAAGTAGTCCCAAGAGTAAATGTTTTCACATTTAAAAGAGAAAGAAACTGAGATTTTCGAAAGAGTTTTGAGCAGTTTGAGTAACCTCTTTTAAGAGAAAGATTTTGAGTAATAATATCAAACCACAGAAAGAGTTATGTTTTTAAACATATGAGCTGAGTCTATTTTTGGGAGTAGTATTGAGAACTGATATGGAAACGAGTTTAGATAACTCAAGTATCCATAAACCATGTAGCCAACGTGGGTAGAAAGGGTCATAATTTTTAGATGATTCCTTAATGATTTTAAGCAAAGCTTAGTGGATACACTTAGTTGAGAGGTCTTACAACCTGGCAAAGTATATGACAGTTCATGTAGCGTGGGCGAGACGTTGTATCATCACATAGCTCATAGTGATGGTTGTCGGTTAGAGAATCTCCCACATAGTTATATTATATTTTATTATATATAAATTGAGTTGTTATTGTATTCTTCAATACATTGAGTTACTATCTTATGTTTTAAAATCTTTCCATATATTGCATCTTTTATTGTTGCTTTATTCTTGAGTATCTTGAGTTGAATATCTTGATTTGAACTATGTTTCATTGAGTCGAGTACCTTATTATTGAGTTGAGCCCCATTTCATTGAGTTGTAAACCTTATTATGGAGTTGAGTATCTTATCCTTGAGTACTTCTGCGTTGAGTAAGTTTGAGCAGTTTTGAGTATCCTTGAGTATTCCTTGAGTTGAGAAGACATAAGTATGTTTCCTTTTTATCAACTTCAAGCTTATGTTTTGCTTTAGCATTCACCTTACGTGCTCGTACATTCCATGTACTGAGCCATTTGGCATGCATCGTTTCATGATGTAGATACATGTATTATCATTGATACCACATGCAGTTCGAGATAGCTATGGTGAGCCTCCTTGCTACTGGAGGATGTCATTACTTTTGTTTTAGTTTTGTCAGGATGTCGTGGATATTGTCCCAAATTCCATATTCGTCATTTAGAGGTTTGATAGATAAACAATAGAGTTTCAGAAGTCTGTTCATTTATTTTGTTAAATGTTTTAAAGGTTTAAGTTGCCTATTTTATGGAGAGTTGAATATATTATTTTTATTCAGAGTTATTCATTAGAGTTAAAGATTTGTAATCAAATTGAATTAATTTTATTCAATTTTAAAGCTTTGTATGCTTTAGTTAGTCTTCCCCTTGTAGAAAGCCAGGATGAGGGTTCTCTTGAGGAGCAACAAGGATTTTTGAGTGCCGAACACGTCCAGGGTGTAGGCTCGGGTCATTAAAAACTTGGTATCAGAGCACATAGTTTAAGTATCCTAGGGTGTCTATGAAGCCGTGTCAAGTAGGATTTTATTTATGGTTTTGAGGGCCCCACTTCTATATATAAGTGACTACAAGTATTTAAGAAAAGTGTCCCTTCTTTCATACTCTTAATCATGCAATAGAGCTATGTCATAGAGATTTATTCATACTCATGTGTTTATCTGATTCATTCGACTATCCATCATACTAGAGGTGGTTGAAAAGTAAATCCCAAGATCCTTATGGATGAATTATAATTAGCAAAAGTATTGAGGAAGTGATGAGACTCCAGAGGGTCTTGATAGAAGCCCATGAGTGAGTAAGTGTTCAGTTTTAGAGTAATGTCTTCAGATCAATCGTGCATTTGAGGTCAAAACGAGTTGTACTATCTTCCTTAAGACTTGTTTAAACTGAGGTTCTTATGAGGATGTATTAAGACTTGAGTACTTGAGTTTGAGGATGAGGAGAGTGGAGTTCATTTTTTTCAAAATGATTTATGGGAACTAAGTATTCCCAAGAGTAAATGTGTTTACATTAAAGATGAGAGGAAACACCGATTTCCAAAAGAGTTCATGAGCAGTTCTGAGTGCTACATCTTTTTAGAGAAATAGTTTTTGAGTAATAATGTCAAAGTTAAGGATGAGGAATATTTTTCCTTAAAACATATGAGCTAAGTTATATTTTGAGAGTAGTATTGAGAATCGATATGCGAGAGAGTTCAAACAACTCACAATCCCCACAAACCATGTAGCCAACCTGTATAGAAAAGGTCATACTTTTTAGATGATTCTTTATTTCTATTTAAAAATAGCTTAGTGGATCCACTTAGTTGAGGAGTTTTACACCCCAACAAGGTATAGGACCATTCTGGCAGCGTGGGCGAGACGATGCATCATCACATAACTCATAGTGATGGTTGTCGGTTAGAGAATCTCTCAAACATAATTATTTTGTATTTTACAAACAGAGTTATTATCTTATTTTCAAATGCATTGAGTTGTTATCTACTGTTTTAAATAATTTATACAAACTGCATGTTTATTTTTGTTTTTATACTACATTGAGTTGAGGTTGAGTTCAATAACGTCAAGGTGGGTATGTTTCATTCTTTCCAAGTTCAAGCTTTATGTTATGTTCAGTTTTTCCCTTACATGTTCGTACATTCAACGTACTGATTTCGTTTGGCCTGAATTGTTTCATGATGCAGATACAGGAGATCAGAGTCATCAACATGCGATTCGTTGATACCATTTGAAGTTCCAGAGTTATTTGGTGAGCATCCTTGTTTCTAGAGGATCCCTCATTTATGTTTTATCATTTTAATTTTTTTATTAGGATGTCGTGGGTCTTGTCCTGACGTCCATCTCAGTTAGTAGAGGATTCATATATATATAGACACTGGTAATTCATGAGTAACTTTCATTTCCATTGTTTATGTTGAGACTTGAATTGCCTCTTTGGCCAGTTGAATGTTTATTTCTAAATATTCTCACTTTAAGTATATGAGACTTTTGAGTTTAAAGCTTTCCTTTGAGTTCTTTTATTGATGAGTAAGTCTTGCGCTGAGAGTTGAGCCAGGTGAAGAGTTCGCTTGGGGCCAACAATGGTTCTCAATAGCTGGCCCAGTCTAGGGTGTAGGCTCGGGGTGTGACATGCCCAAACCCAATTAAAGACCCATATCAACTAAAAACTAATTGATCGATCATCTTTCTCCCTAAACCCTAATGCCCTCTTTTCTTTTTCTTTCTTTTCTTTCTTCAAGAATTTCAAGACCTATTTCAAATAATATGGTAAAATTTCTAGGGAAATATTATATTGATGTTGAAGGATTCAAGTTAAAGTATAAATTTTTGAAGTCTTCTCTCCGTTCAAATTTCTATATCTTCTTCTTCTTCTTATCTTTACGCAGGAGAGTCTGCATATGTCATTGCGGAATGTTATATTGGCACATTGTCACCCTTTTGTTATGTTATATTTTTTCAATCTAGGATACATTGGTAAATTCTCTTGAGTAATGGATTAGTCCTATTAATAGTAGTAAAGTATGATTCTGCAATAATGGATATGTGGAATGAGTACTATGAAATGATCAGTCATCCTATCAATCCAGTGATGGAATTTTATGATCTTGAGGTGGCAATTCAAAAGAATGGTATTTTGGGATATAAGAACGTGATGCAAAAAATTAATTCAGTCTTGGACAAGAACCATCTCCAATATCAACCAGCGCACTTGCAGGAAGGTTTTATTGGTTTCCCACCCAGTGTCCGGAGAGTCTGACTAAATTTGAATCGCACTAATGATCTTGAATATATGGAACGTCGGCTGAAAATACAATGTTCAAGAAGAATAAGACACAAACAGAAAAAAATACAACTTGTGGAAGTCATGTTAGAATTGGAACTACCTTAGTCATAGTACGAGCTAATAGTTAGTATGTTTATTTCTTATGGGTCTAAACAATAATTATACTTACTTCACTTATTACTGGTGTAGTTTACGTTTCATTCCATTTTATTCCGTCTGTGCTTGTGAATGGTTACAAGTATCTTTTTGATAGGGATATTCTATTAAAAGGCTAATAGATACCGTTCATTTTCTTTTTCTTATATACTATTTCGTTTTGATAAACTCCACTGAGTGAATATATTCTAGTATATTGCTGCACCTTAATCCCCTATTTCCTTTAATGTGACTCTGTTAATATTGTATTATTTCTTCATCAATGAGTCTATTATTTTTCAATATCTGGCTCACATTGGAGTTTTTTTGGTACATTTTTTTTCTTTTCCTTTTCAACTTGCTGGCATAGCAACATGTTGTCTTTAAATTAATTTTGTTTTTGTTGTTGGCAGCAAAGCTTCTTCCATATACTAGAATGTCCCTTTGAGTTCATTTTGTTAATTTACATAGACAAGAACTACATTTTGTTTCTTTTTTATTAGTGTCCATAGCCAAGCACAAGAGGCATTCCAATTACTTGGGAAATAAACTTTGTTAATTTCCATAGCCAAGCACCACATTGAGCTTATCATCTACTTGGGAAATAAACAACAGCGAAATGTTTCAATGTGCCTTGAGATGTCAAGAAGAATACAGTTCTTGATCCATATACTACTGTCCCTTTGAGTTCATTCATATTGTTCACATATGCCAATAACAAATCATGGTCATCTAGGATGAACAACTTCTTCTATTCAATTTTCTGCATTAATCATGTATATATATAACTCAAGAATTAAAATCAAGACTTTACAGTGGCTAAAATGCAACAAAAGTGCACCATTATGAGATCAGAACAAAGAATCAAAATTTGAAAGAAAACTGAACCAAAACTGATCCAAAAAATGAAAACATAATTGATCCAAATTTACTTCGTTTAACAATGAAAATACATTACAATGAAACTTGCAGATTATACCAAATCCTAAATCATAAGGACATTAACCAAACTAAACATAATTTCACTACAAAGAAAAAATAATCGGAATTGCAATTAAGAGCATTACACTAACTAGATACCATTCACAAATTCTCATACCAGAAACACCATTCGACAATGACATATGCGGGATTCTACTGCATCAAGATAGGAACATAAGAAGATATAAGCATTTGCATTGAGATAATACTTCCAAAATTAATACTCTAACTTGAATCCTTTAACATCAATATAGTATTGTTGAAATTTGACCATTTGGTTTGAAATAGATCTTGAAAATATTGAAGAAAAAAAAGAGGTAAGAAGAAAAAAGGGTTCTAGGGTTTAGGGAGAAAGAAGATCGATCAACTAGTTTTTAGTTGATATGGGTCTTTAATTGGGTTTGGTCATGGGGTTGTGTGTATGGGTCAGACTGGATGGGGAAAAGCCCAAATAAGATTTTCAATTTAATATAACCAAAAGAGGCCACATAATATATAATAATAATAATAATAACAACAACAACAACAACAACAACAACAACAACAACAACAATAATAATAATAATAATAATAATAAGAACAACAACAACAACAACAACAATAATAATAATAATAATAACAACAACAACAACAACAACAACAACAACAACAACAAAAACAGAAGTGTATCATAAGTCTCAAATCCATCTAATACATCATAAGAAAAGGGATTGGGATGTAAGTAATATATCACGTATAATTATGAAATGAAAATGACATAAAACATTAAAAGAGTCTCGATCCTCGAAACATGAGGACTCACCAATCTCTCCAAATGCTCAAAGGGTCAATTTGGCCACGAGTGTGTGAAATAGGATTGTTGGACCCTACATTAGTGAAAATATGTAGTTACAAGTATGCAATAGTACATAAAATGTGTCACGACCCAAACGCACACCCTGGACGTGGTCGGCACTCGAGAACCATTTCTTATCCCCAAGCGAACCCTCATCCTGGCTGGCTACAAATGGAAGACTAACTTGAGCATACATAAGAATCAATTTGAAAGAAACGTTTAAAACCAATTTACTGAATCTCAAAACACTGCTGAATATACTGAGTATGAAAGATAAGTTTGAAATAAAACATTTGAAACTGAAAGACTCTCAAAAATTGTCTATCTATGATGCCTCTACTATACAAAGATAAGTGTCGGGACAAGACCCACACTCCTCAAAAGAACTACCACTAAAAACTCATAAAACTGGAGTACTCCGAAAGCAAGGAGGTCTCACTCATAAGTAGATGAGCGGATGAACTCAACAGACTCTCGTTGAGGATCCTAAGAACTTGTATCTGCATCATTAAAAGATGCAAGTCAAATGACATCACTACATTGAAGGTACGAGTATGTAATATAGCTGAATAACAAATACCTGAAAGAAAGGACTGCTATAGATAACAATGTACTTAAGCTGAATGTAAAGAAATAAAGGAGTTAAATCATTTAAATCTTTACAAATTACTTTCTCATCTCTTAACACAACATAATAAGTGATATATAAATATACGGTTTAACTCTATCGGGAGATTCACTAACCGACACCAATCACTATGAGCTACATAATGATACATTGTGTCACCCAAGCGGCCAGAACTGTCCTATACCATGCTGAGATATAGAACACCTCAACTAAGTGGATCAACCAACCTATGCTTAAAATTAATAAGGAATATCTAAAAAATATGATACTTGAATTGCTATATGCTATGCATTTCTTGGAGTGGGAAAGAATGGAATTCTTGGAGAAATACTTACCATAAATAAATATTTTGAAAAAGACTGAAAGCATCTTGAATGGAGTCTTTTATTTTGATTTTTCCTTAGGGTTTTGCCTTAGGGTTTGAGAGAGAGGAGAATGATAAATTAAGAGATGAAAATCTGATTGTTTTGGGTCTTTGATTAGTTAAGAAATTCGTTTATGGTTTTCTTAGAAGTAAAAAGATAAATAAGACCCTTTTTAATGTTTTCCGTCGGCTAATTCGTCACTGCATTGTATCAGTTTACGAAAATGGTCATAATTTTTTACTCAAACTTCGGATTATTGCAAAATTGGTGGTGTTAGAAAAAAGAATCAAATTCCTTTTATTTGATAGGTTATGAGCCACGTACCTCTCTAAACTCTAAGAGATATGGTCGTTTGAATTTGACCCAATTAGGATGCTTAATCGATAAGGAAACTTTCAACTCTACTTTGTGCTAGCAATTTCTAGTGACCTTAATTGATATCCAAAATAAGTCCCACACTAAATAATTTACAATTACACATATGAGAAATTTAAGAATTACCCGATATGACCCTACAAGTAAATGAAGAATGGTTCGAGTTTTAACATAATTTTTTTTGAGGTGTTACAGAATGTACTAATTATGATAGCAATGCATAAGGGCTATGACATCATGCTAAAAATGGACTTTACGTGACACTCAATGACCAAGCTAAATCATAAGATAACATGGTATAAACATAAGTCATAATCATGGTCAATGCAAGCTAAACATCTTTAGAACACATGTGAGATACTTTTAGAAAGTAACCTTAGTTCATTATTGTGGGAAGTTTACCTTTACCCAACATAGACCATGTGAGCTATAACATGGATTCCATCAGGGGTGGGGGTACAGGGTAAAAAAAATAATAATTCTTCTTTTGTATTTAAAATTATTATTTTTTATAATAATAATATAGGGGTCGGTGAGGTGGTAGGGGTTGAGGTATTAATAATTTATCTTTGATTTAAATTTTTTTTGGCTTTAGGAGATTAAAGTGGATTACAACCATTTACCCAAACCATATTTGACCAAATCCATACTAACCCATATTTCATATGGGTGGATTGTGATCCAATATATTTTAACTCAATCCATATTCAATTCATCCACATCTGATCCAATCCACCCATTTTCCACCCCAAACGTGGAATCGGATGTCTATCCCACATCGAAAAGAGAATGTCCTACTTGCTAAGGTAAGGACCATGAGTATTGAGCTAAAGTTGTTCAACTA
The DNA here is from genome assembly GCA_029582685.1 of Solanum piurae. Taxonomy (NCBI): domain Eukaryota; kingdom Viridiplantae; phylum Streptophyta; class Magnoliopsida; order Solanales; family Solanaceae; genus Solanum; species Solanum piurae. Next base: position 28,168 of record JAJOOO010080739.1, read on the forward strand.
GCTAATGTCTATATGAGACAATCATCCTATGGTGGCATATAGTTTATGGGACATGGGAAATCACCGCTACTCCATTTGGTTCTAAGCATAAATCCCAAGGAATAGTCATTAATTATTTTCATCTTATTATCCATGGAAAGGCACATTTAAGTAACCAATCCAAGCTAGAGTTATTTAGAATAGATCCTTAGTATTGATTCAACTAGGTAAGAAAACCTTGAATCCTTATGAATCCTTTTTGTAAGAAAATCCTATCATAGTCATATTTTGAGTAGTATTTGAGAAATCCTTTCATCACAACAACAACATCGATGCTTTACTCTTAAAGCAATTTTAAACCACTTTCATAATTCATAAGATCAAAATCTAGAAATCAGGGAGTCATGCAGGGGTTCATGTGAATTTAACTAAAAACCATGTAATTACTTCAATTCATGCATAATGGGATACGAAAGTATCAATTCGATCATAATTCAAAAGAACCCATGAACATTGAATATAACTCTAAGTTTAATCGGGTAATCTAACATTGTAAAATTAGAGAATTTAAGAGCCATATGGAGGAAAGGACTCCATAGGTGAAATACTAACATATCTTGATGTCAAAAGCCGACAATCAATGGTGAATTTTGAGATTTGATCTTAAAACCCTAGACTTCTTCTTGAAGCTTTAGAGAGAGAAAATTATCAAGGAAGAACTTGGAGGCATTTGGGGAAATTTGAAGAATGATTTAGAATAGTTAGATTTTAGGCTTAAAAGACTTATATAGGGTCTAGGATAAGGGTTAAAACGCCCTCGTTTAAGCATTAATAAATGAGAGAAAATACTAAAAAGCCTTTAAAATAATAATTGTCGAACACCATATACGGTTGGACCTATAGTCTATAGGTCCTTCTATGAACCGTACTGGTCAAATGTAGAAAGTGATCAGAGACTCTAATTTTTTCCAACGTTCGACGGAACCTATGTACAACTCGTAGGTCCTTCTACGCATCGTAAATATCAGCCATAAGAACTAACTTTAAGCTTTAAAATATCACCAAGTCTAGTGGTCACCTACGAGACCTATCTTGAACTCGTCAAAGGAGCGATGAACCATCCTGTTAAATCGTCAAAAAGGTACTAAGACTTGACTTTATAAAAACCATTTGCCCACCACCTACGTCTCATAGGAGCACTTATGGCCCGTAGATGGGGAATCATAGAAATAGACACATGCATTTTTTTGCTTCTTTTCTGAATCTGAGGTGTTACAATAGCTCCTTCTTGGGAACACTCATCCTCGAATGCAACTAAAGACATCATAAGAAGGGTAGAAAAATTATCTAATAGTACGACATGAATGCTATGTCATAGATGCACAATTCCAAGGAGGAAGAATCGACCCCAAACTAAAGCATATCCAAAACATCATTTCATAAGGCCTATATGCAACTCATACTCAAATGCACCTAAACATGAAGAAATCAATCAAGTTAACTCATTTTCTCAAAATACAAGTTTTCATAGGCATGCATGCACGAGAAAAGATTAGAATGACTTAGACACATGAAACCAAAAGAGTGAACCATGAGACACTAAGTACCTCAAAATAGAGTAGGGATGGAGGGAAAGAGATGAGAGTAATGGGATATCATATCGGCCTCGGCCTCCCAAGTAGCATCCTCAACTTTCTGATTCCTTCGAAGTACCTTCAAGGAAGCAAGTTGTTTGTTTCTCAACTTTCAGACTAATTGGTCAAAAATCTCAATCGGAATTCTTTAAAAGAAAGGTTCTCTTTTATACCAGGGCTCTCCAACGGCACTATATATGTCGGATAACCAACACATTTCTTCAATAGGGAGACATGGAAAGCAAGATGCACCGATGCAAAGTCATTGGGCAATTTAATTTCATAAGTAACTTTACCAATACGCCTTAAAATTTGATATGGGTACACATAATGGGGACTAAGCTTCCCTTTCTTTTCAAACCTCATTACACCCTTCATGGGTGAAACTTTCAAGTTCTAGATTTCTTCTTCTAACTTCGGCATAGAACTTTTGTCGACTTTGAATCATTTATAACCTTTCTTTAGATCATTATGAACTAAATTATTTGTTTATCATTTTTTCCGGTCACTACTAGCATCGTACTTTAGCGGATATTCCTTCTTATCAGCGCCTCAACTGTGTTTACTCCCCTAACGGCTTCCCTCGCCTATGGTTTCAACTTTAGGATGGCATAGTATAGAAGTTTTCTCCCTGTTTCCCGTTTGCTAATAAACTAGAAATCATGACTTCAAATAATTATAATACATAATAACTAATATAAATTTATTCAATCATATATATGATATTCAGGAATATATGAAATTAGTTCTGCATAGTTTTTGAACAATATACCTTTGTTTCTT
>JAJOOO010080741.1:0-14717 GCA_029582685.1 Solanum piurae
AAACCACATAGAAGGCAGCCAAGAGCACAAACAAATCACTAGAGAAGGAAAATTGTACTGCTAGTGCATTCCAAATAAAGAACACAAAACCAATTCGAACAAAGCAAAACAATGATTCAGGTAGCCTCAAGACACTCTATCAAACCAAAGGAACTTCATCAAAGTCTACCTATGATTTATTTTTATTTTTTTTGGAAATCAGAAGAAAGCTACGTTGAAGAAGAAATAATAAGACAAGGATATTACCTCTTCCGGTGCAGCGAAACTGAGAACGAACGAGCAAAGAGGTGACGACCTTCACCACAAGAACTCGGACACAAATGGCCAAATAAAGATCCGGGCAGAAACTTAAACACAGAACCGAAAACTATTATCTCTCTTGCTTATGAAATGTATTTAGAGTGTATTAAAGTATTTTGCTCAAAGCTCTCCTCTGTGTTTGCTCTGAAATTTTTTCCGATTCTCCAAAAAAAAATCCCTCCTCTCTACAATGAATAAGGGGGAATATATAGAAGAAAACTAGGGTTCGAATTTGGGAGGGAAAATCGATGAAAAAACGGACTAAAGGGCCCAATTCCAAAATTCAAACTTAAAAAATCTCTCACCATTTCGGTGAGACATCTTTTTCTTGCAAGTTTCGTCCCATTCCGGAAGAGGAAATGTGACAGTCGCGTGCCTGCTGCCTGCTGTATGATTTTCTGGGCTGCTGGCTCATTTTTGGTCGTTTTCTGCGTGAAGAAGAAGGGAGAAAGTGCAGGGGTCCGTTGGTACTGCTTGTTGTATGCTATAATTGTATGTTGTTAATGTGGGGGTTTGGGCCGGGTTATTTGGAGCTGGGTCGGCTGGTGGTGGGCTGTAAATGGAGTGGGCTGCTGCTGGACACTGGGATAAAAGCCCAAAAAAATGGTCTTATTATGGGTTGCAAAAAGAAAGGACTAGATTTGGCTAAAATTCAAATGGGCAACTTAGAATAATTAATTTATGAGCTTTTTAATTTTAATGAGATAAAATAATGAACTTAATTATAAACTGATCAATTTTCACATGAACTAATTAATCCTAAAATTAAAACTATGATTCGAACTAAAACTAAATTAATGAAATATTTACTTTAACAAAGCAAAAATCTTTTGATGTGATTTTCCAACATTTATAAAATATATTAATTACGTATATAATTATATGAAATATATTTGTTATTCGAAATACTATAAAAACCGATTGAAGTTACTTAAAATAACCTTGAAACTATTTTGAATTATATAAAGCTAATTATCCTAAACCATTTGGAAATTAAGAAGCTCAAAACTAATTATTATTGGGGAGGGTCAAAATTGGGTGTCAACATGTACATATAATAGTTGTATCTACACTATTATACATAGTTATATTTTGTATATACACATATATACAATATATACTTGGCCTAATGATGTGTAAAATTATTATATAACAATGTATATACATATTTAATACATTATATAATAATGTATATAGATATTGTATAGCAATATATACAAATAAATAAACATACATTTTTATACATTGTTATAAATTTTGATACACTCATTATACACTGATTATACATTGCATAAATGTGTTGATATTTAAAAATAATAAATTTATATTGGCAATGAATCGTTGGAGGTTAATGATGTGTTCCTTACTTTTTATGACTCTTTGGTCTTTCAACTTGTTTCGGCAACTTCGCCCTTTACCTTTAAGTGACATAGGGATGAGCCATATCAAGCAAAAAGCGATAGTGAATTTTGAACTTGTCCATGCTTATCCAAATCGGTACCAAAACGTGATTGGAAATTAAAGTGAAGCCTTCCTTCTAATTCAAGCCAATTTCGGACTGAAAAAGTATAGATAAAATCTGATTAACACCGTGTTTGGATGGTTGTTATTCGTTGTATTCCGTTACCTTGTTAGTTTAAATGTAATGTTTGTTTTGATTGTTACTTAAATTCAATTGTATCATATCGTTTAAATTTATAGTTAGGTAACGATGAAAAAACTTATTTTATGTAACGATCGACCGGTATGATCGAGTTGTTACCTTAATATTTTCTTCTCATTTTATCTTTACTTATTATTTAATACTCTATTTTATCATTTACCCTACCTTTCCATAGTAACTTTACTCGGTACCCCACAATTTCTTGTAGGTTTATCATTCAAATCATGAATATGTAACATTATATAACGACGGAGAATAATACAATCTATTCAAATATTATGTTCATTAAAACAATACAATACAATTTGATACATTATGAAATAATATATAACTATCGTCCAAACCAAGTGCAAGAGTTGGAAATGATTAAATTATGAGAGACGGCGATTTTGGATCTGAAATAAAATCATAGTAAATAGTGATGGTGAGGTGGTTTTGATATTTATTTTTTTAGTGAAAATTTAGGTGGAATCAAGAAAGAGTCATACAAAATGCAAGTAAAGAAAATAAAGTGAAAGAGGGACGTTGATTTTTTTTAGCAAATTGGTAAAGTATTGTGATATAACAAATGATTAGTAATTTTTTTTAGCCTATTTTAGTCACTCTATTTAATTAATATCCCTTGTATATTTTGTTTATGCTTATGCGCTGAAAAGTACATGTCTGAAATTTTAGCCATTTTAAATATTTTTTTAGTTAAATATACTTGAGCGCAGTAAAAGAGTGTTAAATAGGTCTGTTGGATTCGTTGTTATTTTAACAAATTGATTTTTTTTTGTTTTTTCCATCCGGTGTCATCTGGATTCACGCCAGAAAGTTTACAGGGGTAAAGCATTAGAACTCAAAACCTTTAATAAAAGATGAAGAAAGAGTACATACCATTCCACCACAACCCTTGCAATTGGTTGATGAATTGAGTTTGTTCGTTATGATATATGAAACGTTATACTTCAAATTTGAACTTATTTAGAGTAGATTTGAACATTAAATTATTGAAATTTAAATAATAAATTATTTTTTCTATAAAACAAGTTCAAACACATATACCTAAAATTTGAAATAATTTTTGCATGCACTTCAAACATTAATTAATGACGACTCCAAAAGTAGATATTTGTACAATTAGAAATTTGGAATAAATATAAAATCTACGTCACATTTCCTACCAAAGTTAGCTTATATTGCATCATAATGTTAGGCGTACGCCGAATTCTACCCTCTTTATTTATTGCAACAAAATAGTTTCGATGTGGACTTTATTGCCCCTTCAAGACTTTACTATCCTCCTTAATTAATAAATTACTTTATGTTACTTTCAATCGATATCGATATATTATATATACGTAAAAAAAATAAAGAAGAATTATTTACATACATGAAATAGTTTTTTATTTTAAAATGTAATCATTTTATTGATTCGTTAATATTGTTTTGTGTACTAGACTACTTGATTTATTGAAATTTTGATGTTATGATTTCTATAGTATTTTCAGTTAAAATTAAAATATTGAAAAGACTATATGTTAAAAGAAGTATTAATCATGGTTTGGATTTTTGCAATTCATATTATATCTTTTTAGAAAGGAAAAAAAAATCTATGGCTTTGATCAATAGGAATATAGAAGTAAAATTTTGTGCTTCTTTTATATTATAAAAAACTAAAGCATAACGGTAGGGTTTGATGTTTTAACATAAGAAACTGCAAAAAATAAAAAATAATATATGATTGCTTATTCCAAAATTAAACAATTGTAATATAGAAAAATAACCAATTGGGGTACTATATAAATGCAGATGGTTTAATTAAAAAAAAAATACTGCTCCAATTTAAATGCGGATGGTTATTACATATTTTAATTTTATTTGATCCCTATATAAAATATAGACGTTTTGTTTTATTAATTCGTTTTAGCAAATTAATAGATTTTCCCCCCATAAATACTCCAATATCATTAATAAGGTTGGTTCAATTTATTAATGTACACTTCTACTTATTATTATTTTTAAAATGTGCCAAATCAATAAAAGTCAAATAATATGAAACGAAGAAAGCGCTAGTGAAATAAATTTTAGGAAAGGAGGTGCTTTTAAATGTCGGTTAATTAGCATTAATAATATATAATGTACACTCAAAAATCAATTCGAAAATATAGTTAGTCGTATTTGGTCGATAACATTGATTGATGCCCCCTTCCCTACGCCCAAACCCAACCAATTAATTGTTTGAAATATTAGTACAAATTTGGTGTTTTTTTTTTCTATTTATATTTTTCATTTTCTTAATTCCTCATTCTATTTTACGTGATAATTTTTTTATTAATTTGTTATGTAAATAATAATAATTTTATATATTATTAGAATTTTCTATTACGACATTTTTCGTCTGATTTTTTTTTATTATCATGATTGATAACATATAATATAACATAGTATGAAATTATAAATTAGTTTCAAATATAACTTGTCGCTATAAAAAAAGTGTTAATTATAAAACATGATTGTTGTAGTGAATAAGTCAAAGTTCAACTATATTCAGAAATAATTTAACTAATTTTTTTTTTAATATTCTACTCTACATCATAGCATACTTTTATAGAGTTCCAAGAATATTATGTAAGATGTAAGACTATAAAATTTTAAAAAATCATTTTTTTTTTCAAATGACATGGTAAGTGAAAATACCCTGATTAAGTTGGGAAGTTTCCATTAGAAAAGATTCGAGAAATATTAGAAATGGTCAAAGTATATATATGTAGAAGAAAACAAAGTCTATAGACTTACGAGAAAAAAAAGCAAAATCAATAGATTTAAGCACTTCCTTCTTTTTATATTATTTGATCAGTTAATATGATATATTTTTAAAGAAAATTTTAATTAAATATGTATTTTACTAAATTACAATGAAAATAAATAAAAACAAAAAACTCTTAACTTGTTAAAATAGACAAGTAAATAAAAATATATTTTATTATAGAATATATAGAAGAAAATATATAGATGAAAAGAAGGAAAACATTTAATGGAATTTCTGCGGGCTGCTAAATAGGCCTTGATGACAAAATTAATGTTATTTAATTGAGAAGGTTCGTACGATGCCTTTAGTTGGGTGAAATTTGAATTGTTTTAATTTAATATTTAAAGTCTTTTTATTTTTATTCAAATTGATCCTTCTACTCTTTTTAATCTTTTGAATTGTAAGAGTTAATATTTTCCAATTCTACATCTAATTTTCATTCAACAATTGATAATCGTGTCACATCAAATTGCAAGGAACAAACTATTAAATTTGGAAAAATGACAAAAATAAAATAATATCTATAAAGATAGATCCACCATTCCCTTAACACAAATTATTGAAAGCATCACCTTGGCCTACATCTAGATCTTTTTTATTTTTTCACATGATTTTTTGGTATTTCCTTTGAGTTTTCGATTAATTTAAATTTGGATCGCATAAGATTTCATTAAAAATAAAAGCAATTCCTTAAAAAAATCATTTTAGCGCCCAAATTCGCGATTGATAATTAAAGATAACGGATCAAATTCATCACATCACAACTTTTGATAAAATGAGTGTCCAAAAGTGGAAATGTTTATTGTCTAGTTTCTCACTCAGTGTTTGATATCCATATTAGAATAAGACTAATTCGAATTCACATGTTGCAAAATCTATTTCTAAGAGCGACATTTCTAATTCTTTTCAAACCTAAAACTCATATTTGAAACCTCTAAATTAAGCGTGGAGAGATATCAATCATACAAACCATAAAACCACACCATGTGGTAAATGTTACTATCTACACAAGATAAAATTTGACAAACAAGGTTCTTAAAAGAACTTAAATAAAGAGTGGTGATGACAGCTAACAAAATGAAGTTCCAAAGTCCAACAATGGTCCTTCCAATTAATATTCTTAAAAACATTAGTTGGACCTACTAAACTCATCTATTTTCCTCAAACTACCCCTCACCCCTAAACCTCTAACCAACATCTACCATTGACAAACACAAGGGTATATTTGGAAAATCAACTTTCAACTCCTTATTGACTTCAAACATGAAACTAGTATATAATCTAAAGTATTTCACCACTCTTTCTTACACACACACAGATTGCAAAAAAAAACCAAACACTTTTCAAGAAAACTCTACCTTTTATATTTTTAAAAAAAACTTGAGCTTTTTTTTTTCATTTTCAAGAAAATGGAAAATCTGAGCTTGAATAGCCAATTCTATTTTTTGAAAAATGCAATGAAAATTCTTCTTCCTGTTTCAGTATTTTCATTGGTGTTTTCTCAATCTTATTTATTATTTCCTTTTCTCAACTCATTTAATGAATTTTCTTCTTATTTTTCTATTCAACTTTTCACCTATAGCTCAGAAAGAAACTATATTTTTCTTCTTTGTAATGGAATTCTTGTTTTCATAATCAAGACTTCAGGGCTAATTAGTACTACTAATATTTCTGATAATCATCATCAATATCCCAAAGAATCCAAAATTCAAGAAACAAAGATAGAGTTTCTTGAAAAAGTTGTTGAAATTGAAAAACAAGAAAAAGAAGAAGAAATTGAAACAATGAATCAAGATGATTTGGTTAGTATTGGAACAATTGATGAGAATGAAGTTTATCAAGAACCAGAAGATAGTAGGCCCTTTCTTCAAAATAATCAATTAGGTTATCATTATGCGCGTTATGTTGAAGTTATTGAAGAATTGGAAGAATTTGAAGAAGAAGAAACATTAGAAGAGTTACACAAGAAGTGTGATGATTTTATAAAGAGGATTAAGAAAGAGATCAATGGAAAGAATTGATTGATGAAAAAAGTAACCAAAAAGGGGGTTAGCATCTTGCTATGACATATAACTAACCACGTGTTTACTTTTTTTAATCACTCGATGTTTGATATCCATTTTAGAAGTTTGATTGATTCAAAATCGTGTTGTGTATGATCCATTAAAAAGAAAGTATTGTTTACTTCCTATAGAACTTCTTTTTTTATGATCTTCGAATTCGAATAAATTTTTAATTAAGAACAAAGAGATCAGTACTAGCTAGCTCAATATCAAGTTGACTTGATTTGTTTCACTTTTTGTTTCCCCCCTTGTATGACATTTTTGTAGTTGAAAATTTCCCATAAAAAGTAAATAAAAGACCTTTTAAGGGAAAAGTTCTAGCTATTCATTCTAGCTTTTGTGATGTAATTTTTGAGGAGATAATATTTCATATGCTCATTTAACTGTGATTTTTTTTTCTCAAAGTCAGTAAATTATAGTTTTTAATATAAAAGTATTTAATTATGAACTTTTTTCTCAAAAAGTTACTTAATTTTGATTTTAACCCAAAAATCAACTTTGGAAAATATGATTACAAAGTCACTCAATCTATTTAATTGATTTTCTCATTAAAATTTGCTAATATTAAATTTTTATTTAAATCAAAATTTTAAGAAATAAAAGATATTTATTTAAACCATTTTAATGACTCAAACCACCAATAAACACTTGAAAACATCCGTATATAATTCAGAATCCATAAAATTAAAGGCTTAGCTTGGGCATGACCAAATCATTAATCTTAATTGAGGAGGTTAAGCTTTATATACCCCTTTCTTACACATGTATTTAGCTATTTTTTACTAATATATAAGATAGGAGTCTACGCCTAACCCTCACCAAGAAGGTGGCTTTAACAAATAAATAAAGACTCATAAATTTATGAAATCATTGCTTGAATTGTGGCTTGTGATTTGTAAGAATAGAACGAAATAAAAAGATGTTAATAAATGAATTGTTTTTTCTTCTAAATTATTATAGGCAAAGAAGAAGCTCTTTTGAAAGAAAAAAAAAATAGTACACGTGCAACCAGCTGAAATAAAGGATCAAATGTTATATTTTTAGTGAATGGATGAAAATATTAATTAAATAAATTGAGTGACTTTGTAAATAATTTTTTTAGTTAAGTGATTTTTGAGTTAAAAATTAAATTTGAGCAACTTTCTGAGAGAAAAACACACAGTTAAGTGATTTAAGTTAAAAATCAAAGTTAAGTGACATTTTGAGAGAAAAATTTATATTTAAGTGATTATATGAGATATTATCTTAATTTTTAAGGCTATAATCTGTATAGAAGCAAAAGACAAATAAAATATTTTTGACATAAAACAGTGCTATTAGAGTTTAGATCAAAATAATAATAATAGTAACAAAAAAATGTACATAACCATAGTTATTCTTTTCATTTATTTTATTTTAAAATTCCAAGTCCATAACTCAGAACTCTTTATTTAATTATTAATTACATTTTTTATCTCATAATTATTAATAAATTATTATTTTAGTCCTTGTGATATCAAATTAAGCGTATTTAATATTTATTTAAATGCATACACTTTTTATCCCTATATATTAAAAAAATCATATTTGACCGTCATATAGTTTTAAAAACAATCTAAATATAACATTTTTCACCAAAAAAATACATATTTTAATTAAATTGAAGGTTAAATATATTAAGTCATATATCACAAGAATTGAAATCAGAATCGTACGAATCTAGGACATTGTTAGCCCTAACTTATATTCTTAATTGTACATCTCAAATTCTCAATAACTCTCATACTTTTCATGTTCATAATTTTCAGGTATATAATATGTATGTTTATGACACCGTATAGTCTTTCTCTATATATTCTTTATAAAATAAATTAAAAAAATAATATAGAAAATATTTTCTCTTATATAGGTCCTATACGACATAAATTTGAATTAATTAAATCAACAAATTCAAAAGACAATAGATGCCAAAGGATTATAAAAAACAAAGATCTGCAAACTTTTTGGATCAAGATCAATGGATCATATTTCTTCTCTCTTTTTCAGTAAATCTACAATTTTTGTTGTTATTAGCATGGTAGTTGTACTTTTCATATATTTTTGTTGTAATATTTCATTTCCTTGGTATAATAAATGTACTATTAACCTAAATATCGAGATTTATGGCAGTACCTTTATTTTACTTATCTACAACAAATTTTTGGTATTTTTTTTCCTTTCATTAAATTTACGATCTTTCTATTCATAAGATAAAATATATTTCTCAATTGCTACATTTTTATTGGTTTAAATAAAAGTGAGTAATAGATGACCTGAAAATGAAAGTATCTGACAAGTGAGACTAGCTTAAGTGGTTGACCACTTTCATCATCAAGTTGAGATCAATTAAAGTCATGTTAGAGAGTAAGTAAGAACATTATTAATCCTCCTAAAATAAGGAGTCGAGTGATTCTTTTTTCTTTTTTTTTAAAACAACAATAATAGTAGAAAAAGAAAAAAACTTACTCACATTCGATATCATATTATAATCCATGCACCAATTTTTTTATATTATACTTTACTCTTTATAACAACCTTTTACCAATAGGCTATAATAACAATAACCATTTTTATAACAAAATCCTCAATATAAAACTACCCCTTTATAATAACTATAATAATAACCATTTTTATAGAAATAGAATCTCTAAGATTATCAATATTAGGTCTAGAGATTTTGACCAAATATTCTGTTACTTTAATATACTATTTATGAAAAATATATATTATATGAACATATATTTTTATTGTTAAAAGATTTCTCTTCTTTATATAAAAGAGTGATTAAACTTAAAATTTGACATCTTTTTACTTATAATTTATAAAGATATCTCATATAAATTAATTAGTATAATTATTTGTAGTTGTTCTTGGGGACAAAGTACAAATAATTAAATGAACTACTAATCTGTACTTTTATAAATTAAATACTTGAGCATATTCCACATTTGTCATTTTTAATGTGCATAAACAAAATTAGTTTGCTTGGACAGTCTTGAACCTTACCTTTTAGCCCTAAACAATATTTCATATCCCTTAAGTTATTAGTATTAATCATAAAGTTTCTTAAAGAAAGATTTGGGATCTTTTTTATGTTTAAACCTTATTACTACTAATCAGAAAGTTTTGGATTATTCTGATATTCATATTATTAAAAAAAATTATCCCAAGTTGAGGATCTTGAGATTATTACAAATCTCTTTCTTAACTAACATAAAATAATCGTAAAGATACGTAGTCTTTTTAGTTGTATAATACAAGTGATGTGATATTTTTTGTTCCTTTGCTAGCTTTTTAAGAGAATTAACTTAAATAGTTATACACTCGATTAACTAAATTTAAAATAATCATAAGATATATATGTAGTAAAACCTTGTTTTGATGGTTGTTATCCGTTGTATTGTATGGTATTGTATTGTTGGTTTAAATACAATGTTTGTGTTGATTGTTATTTATATTTAATTATATATTATCATTAAAATTCATTGTTAGGTAACGATGAAAAGACCCATTTTGTATATGACGACTTATTTGGTGTGATCACGTTGTTATCTTGGTATTTTCTTCTCATTTTGTCTTTATTTATTATTTAATAATTCTATTTTATCCTTTACCATACCTTTTCATAGTAACTCTATCATGTATCCTATTTTTCTGGTAAGTTTATCATTTAAATTATGGATGTGTGACATTATGTAACGGTGGAGAACGGTACAGTATATCTAAACATTGTATTTGTTGAAACAATATAGTACGATACAATACAACACAATATAACACAAAACGATACATTATGAAACAACACGTACCGAATATTCCCGTAAGATCCTAATGTTTTTAAAGTTCCTAAGAAGGAAGTTACAATGCAATTGTCAACTTGCCCATGGCCTTTTGGGTCTTGAGCTACGTGACAATTGAGTACTATTTGATTCTACTAACACGCTCACAACACACCACAATTTTTCCAATTAGACTTTTCTATAGTTGACATGGTCACCATACTATTCTTTTTTAAGTCTAAGTTTGAGAATCTAATTAAGAGGTGTACACTGTGTTTCTGTCTACTATGAAACATAAAGTAAATGAATTTTTTTATTATTTACCTAGTCCAAATTTCAACACGGTTGATTGATAACATGAATAATCTTAAATGTCGTTTGATTTATGGAATAATAAATTTTAGTTAGGGATATATTATAGACTTAGTTTAGGAAAAGTTATTTCAAGGAGCCATTGGATTCACATATTATATTTTGTAGTGCTATTTTGAAAAAATTACATAATAAGATATTATATGCGCGCAAATGTGTGTATTCTGCAACGTTTTGAAATCATCTTAGTGTTACTACGTTTTGGAATATAGCAAATTCTCGCTATTTTTTTTATTTTATTTTTTCAGAAGTGGTCGCCAATAACGCTATTTACAAAATTTTCTCATTATATTACTTCGTTTTTGGTGTAATTATTTGTCCCAAAATTAACAATCTCGGAATCATTTATATCGCAATCATGGTAGTTCACTAGTACTACTTTTATACCACACTATATAAATAAAAACTCAAGAATAATTAATTCCAAAATAAAAACAACAAAAAATGACTCATTTACCCTTCTCTTTAACCAATCCCAATTATTATAGACATATCTATAGTTTACCTTTTATTAGGTAATTCTAGAAGTGTAATTTTTTTTTTTGGAGCATATACAACTGGTTAAATTAGAATAAAGTGGGAGGATCCACATCTATATATATTGAGAGACAATATGACCATACATGTCTCCCTGAAATTGGACCTAAAGCCAAATATATATATGTGATTGTATATAAATTTGTATGGAAAAAGCAAACAACTAAATACCCAGATCTTCATCTCTGTAAAATTGGCTGTCCATAAATTTTGTTGGAGTGGGTATTTGAAACCTATATACAACAAGAAAAAGAAAATATATACAGCATAATGACAAGGTATATAGAATCAAATAAAATACTTTATCCTAACCATATTATATCTCTATTATTTATGTAATCTAACACCTCCCTGACCTGACATTGTCATTTGTACTTTCTACCACATATAGTTTTAGATTGTATATACTGATGTGGTTCACATATATCTGGGATATATATCAGATATAATAGAAAGTGGCGAGCGGAATGGGAAAGAAGCAAAGAGATTTGTTATGCATCCCAGATACATGTGAATCCACTTGGATACAATATATTTAGAACAAATTACACCTAATTTTGATTCATGTATCTGAACGTGAATGGACACACCAAAAGCTGATAAGATACATAATATTGCAAACTAGAGTGTATCTAAGTAATTAATTTCTAAATTAATGAATTTTATGTAAGTTCCCTGAATTATTACTTACTATTTTTTTTTAAAAAAAAATTATCCTCGTATTATTAATACATTAATTTTTATGAGATATTATATGTCACAAAAATAACGCATAGATTTTCAAGGATCTTTATGCATGTATTAAAGGTGTCAAAGCAATTTGAAAATCAACTTGAATCGATTGAACCTAACCGAAATGATTATTAATTTTTTTCAAATAAAATTGTAGGTTTTACTGTATATTTATAATTACACTAAAATTAACATAGTTTTTTTAAATATATATAAAAAATGTAATCGTACCGAATAAATTATATGTATAAAAAGTATTTTATATGTTAAGTTTAAAAATAGAAATTAAAAGTTTGGCTAGAAAACATTAAAAGTTTGATTAGAACCTTAGGTGAATTAATATGGAAACAACTAACAAAACAAATAAAAAACAAACCAAACCTACTATTATACCAATTTTTGACTATGCAAAAACTTTAGTAAATTGCTAAGAACATGTGACAACAAACTGTTCAAATTGTAAAGCTTTATTTTGAGTTTAGTGACATCATTTATATAAAAAAAATCATATTTTATGAGCACTGTCTTTCGCATATATTTTATATTATAATAATATGGAGTGTGCATTTTTAAATAAATAAATCCTCATATTCTTCCTTTATTTGTTAACAACATAGGTACTTTTTAGATTATATTAAAGCTTATAATTGTTTTATATAACGAATCAAATTTTCTAATAACAATTAGACTATTAAATAGTGTTTAAAAGATATTACCAGATCAGAGAAAAATCAAGATGATTGAAAAATCTATATTTAGTTGCACACAATAAAATTATCAAAAATAATTAATATGATCTAATTTTTAAAAAATACCCCTAACGCCACCAAACCTTACATTAATTATGCTTTAGTTATTTTTGCTTATATGGTCAATCAAATGCTGCTAATTCTATGGGGAATATTTTTCCTACTCCATCAAATTATTTTATTTGATGTTTATGTTAGAACTATTTGATTCTCTGTCTTCTTTATGTCGGGATTTGTTGCACTTGAGCCGAGGGTTATTCGAAAACAACATCTCTACCTTTACGAGCTAGTGGTAAGATCTGCATACATTCTATCCTTCCCAGATCTCACTTGTGAAATTTCAATTTTCTACCTACACGAAATAGTGATAAGGTCTACATACATTCTATCTTTTCCGAATCTCACTTCTGGAGTTGTGGAATTTCACCGAATATTTTGTTGTTTAACATTTGCAATTCTACCTAGATCAAATTATGAAATTACGTCTTCTATTAACTTTGCATGCCTTGAGTTTTTATTTTTTCTAAATTTATGCTTTTTGTTTTTTGCCATGTATATCAAGGTTAATTAATTAATCCTTATAATAAATGTAAAAAGCTCCAATTCACATGGCACTGTGTTTTTATAAAAGAGATGACATTACACCTATCAAAAAGCAGATTAGGTGCAAATATGTACTTTAAACAGTTTAAGACCACCCACCTGTTTCTCTCAATTTCTATATACTCACTCCGTTTCATTTTACTTAACCTCGTATTAAAAATAAACATTTCGTTTACTATCCATTTTAGCAAATCAAGAGATTTATAATACTACTACGCATCTCTAATTAAAACTTTCTTAAATGATGTATCAGATCAACATGAATCAAGAAATATGAAATAGTGGGAGTATAAACAACTTAAATATATCAGGGATTGTGGTAAATACTCATTCATTCTTAATTATATGTTTCAGGTTTGAGTCCTCTGGGTATGGTGTCACCATTGTTAAGAAGCGATTTACCCCAATATGAGACTTTCTGGCGCAAATCCGGATTTAATCTGTAAGTACTGGACACTGAGTGTGAAAAAGACAACATTTCCAAGAAATAATTGGACAGACTTCTAAGTTGATAATCATCACCAAAAAGTCCACAACTTAAACTATTTTCACATTTGACTATAACTGCCCTCACAGAAGAAAGTAAAGATGAAAAGGACATCTTTGGATATATTACCTCTTGAGTCTTGTCCAACAATTTTGAGGGCCACTACCTAGTTATGAAGTAGGATTTCAATTCAAATTTTCAAGATTAAGCCACTGCTAGCAGATATATATAGAGCAACTTTCACATATAACAAACACAAAATTCATATTTGTATGCTATAACAAAGTTTGTATAATTGCGCTCCATAGCAAACATAAATATGTATATTTCGCTATACATGTACAAAAGAAAGCAGTTGTATAATCTGTTTTGGTATACATATACAAAATGATCAATTGTATAAAGTGAGAGAGGCGAGTGAGCAAGCGAGATCTGGGAGAGTGGCGAGCGAGATCTGGGAGAGGGGAACGAAAATATATGTATATATACAATTTTCACGCATTTTATACATTTGCATTTTTGTATAAAGTGAGAGCGGCAAGTGAGAGAGCGAGATTTGGGAGAGTGGCGAGCGAGATCTGGGAGAGGGGAACGAAAATATATGTATATATACAATTTTC
>JAJOOO010080747.1:0-10934 GCA_029582685.1 Solanum piurae
TATGCCCATATACAATAATTATACAGATTAAAAATTGTAAAAATAAATAAATAAAGATTTAGCATTTTTTTTTACTATGAATTTTATTCAACTGTTGCATAGTATTAAATTCTTGTTATTAATTATGCACAAAAAAGAAAAAAATTGTTTCAATTTATATAACACTCTTTTTCTTTGTTGTTATTTTCTAAAAAAAAAATTATTGTAGTGTTATGGTCCGGTTATCTACCTTGACTCAATTACATGAAATAAACAATCTCATAATAACACAAGGGTATAATAGGAAAGAATTTTTTTGTAGAGTTTTAAATCAAACACAAGATTAAGTGGAAAGTAATGAACCAAACACTTGACAAAAAATAATCCCTGCACTACTAAACCCTGCATTACTAATCCCTGCGTTACTAATCCCTGCGTTACTAATCCCTGCATTATCAATGTTTGTACCAAACAACCCCTAAGTTCCTCTATACATGTCCCAGAATGACCTATAAAGGGCAGTCTGGTGTACTAAGCTCCCGCTATATACAAAGTCCATGGAAAAACCGAACCACAAAGAATCTATTATATGCAGTCTTACCCTGCATTTACACAAAATGTTGTCTCCACTATCAAACTCATGACCTCATGGTCACATGTCACCAACTTTACCAAAATGAACTATAATTCAATCAAATTGGAAGCAGAAAACAAATATCCGGGCTTTAAGTAGCCATAGATAGGTTTATCAATATTATCATACAGCTCTTCCAACAGAAAACCAGTCTAAGATCCATTCCCTCCCAATATCCCAGATCTCAAAAACCATAACACAGACAACTAATCATAAAAAGCATATTCCAAAACCAGATCAATACCTAAAATCCTTTCAAAAACACAAAAAAAAAATAGAGAAAATTAATACGTACAAGGAAATGAGCAAGATTGACAATAGTCCACGCCATGCCGGATGAGGACCCAAAAACAGATAGCACAACGAGCCATGAGAACAACAGAATGAATATGTAAATAGTCCAAACTCCAGGATACGTGAACCACTCAGTATTCCGATTCAGATCCGTCGTTGGAGCAGCCCTCACATACAAATTCGCCATCCAAATGGATCGAACAATACTTTTTAGAGAAAAAAAATCAATACAAATTTGAAGAAAAAAGCTTGAATGGGATGGATATGGCGATTAATATCGCATTAGTCTGAGTATTTGATCAACGAAAACAGGAGGATAGCTGGCTGCTATGGGTAGGGGTGGTGGGACCGCTGAGCCGTAGAGGGGAAATTCATCTCTGCTTCTTTTTGACAAATGATTGTTAATCCATATTTTTAGTCATTAACTCTTTTTTTAATCTCACTTAATCACAATAAAAAGTAAAGTAACTCTAATTAATTGAATAATTTTTGTAGTAATAGGTAACCTTAACCCTACACACAATGTATTGCCAATTATTTTTTGTCTATTTAAAATAAGCAAGTCATTTTTTATATTTTGTAACTCTAATTTCAAGAGTCAACTCATATATTTAAAAAATACTCCCTTTGTCCCTAATTATTTGTCCACATTTCTTTTTTTAGTTGTTCCTAATTACTTGTTCATTTTGACAAATCAAGAAAGAACTATTTTTTTTATCTATTATACCCTCAATTAATTACTTTGAAAAAGGTAGAACTTCTTGAAAATATTAACTTTTTAATTCATCCACTTCATAATTAATATGGGTAAAATGGTAAACTCACTATGTCAATTATTGATTTCTTAATAGGTGTGTGTCAATTCAAAAATGGACAAGTAATTAGGGAGATAGAATATAATACATAAATGTGTTCTTTTAACTTAGACGCAATTGACATTTATGTCCTCCAACTTTAGGTGTGAACAAATAGACACTTAAACTATCCAAAAGTTGAACGAGTAGACACACACGTCCTATGTGGCAGTCCACATCCTACATGACATCATATGTGCATCCTACGCATGTGTCTACTTGTTCAACTTTTGAATAGTTTAAGTGTCTACTTGTTTGTGCACACCCAAAATTGGAGGAGATAGATGTCACCTGAAACCAAGTTAAATGACATATTTATATATTATGTCTATTTAAAAACAACAACGGATTAAAATGTCTTTAAACTATATGAAATTGAACAAAAATACCCCAGTTAATAGTTTTGTAAAACCAAAAATCCCTTGTTGTCAACAGATTGGTTCAAATTTATCAATGTTGTCAATATTTTGATCCAAAAATACTCCTATTATTACTTTTGGATCAAAAATGTTTTTTTTTCTAATAAAGATATTGTTTCTTTTCTTCTTAAACACATTCTTTTCTTAATGCTAGTATTTACTAGAATTTAATATCAGAAGTCTTGCTTTAGAACTTATTCCTTATGAGAAAATGTCTGCATTCATCTCAGAGCAACAAATTAATGCAATCAAACTTTGTTGGTCCTCAGTCAATATTGGCTGTTTTTACTCTAAACAAACGGAAATGAAGAGCAAGATAAACATTTTCACAGATTAGCAAATTCAATCAACGTGACTAAACAGGACATATCATTTTGCTGGAAAAAAACCAGTCCTCCTATTTACAAAAACTAATCCTAAACTCCTTCAATCACATCTTCGCCGCTTTTTAGCTGGTGTATCTGTTTGATTGAGAGTAACCTCTTTTG
Source organism: Solanum piurae (assembly GCA_029582685.1). Taxonomy (NCBI): domain Eukaryota; kingdom Viridiplantae; phylum Streptophyta; class Magnoliopsida; order Solanales; family Solanaceae; genus Solanum; species Solanum piurae. The sequence continues at coordinate 2,669 of JAJOOO010080747.1, forward strand.
TATCACAATGGTTCTCATTTTTGCGTTTCTTCGAGCTTTTGCATTTATGGAATGAAGTCAGTTCCTCCACTTTCACCTTAGTAACATCAGTCCTCACACCAATGTCTGTTGCATACCTGGTCAAACAATACATTCCAGCAGTTGCTATGACTAAACCAGCCGGACTTGTCATGAATAACTTCAGAGGCGACGAGGCAATAGCTGCCAAAGGAGCACCTATAACAGAGGCAGCTTGACCGCTCCTTCCAAGAGCTCCTTGGTCAAGAACAAGAAGACCTGTTTTGCAGTACAAGGCAAAATCTTCACAGTTATTCTTGAAGACATCATAACTTCCAAAACCGTTTTGAAGCAAGTACATGGCTCTATGGATCACTGCCTCTGGAGGATCAGATTGTGCAGTGGTGCATGTCCCACCTCGAAGTTTAGTAAGAAAAACTGAAGTGCTGGCTCCATAGTCAAAGCGGTACAATAGCCCCTCCTCACCCAGGAAACAATCCAAGCAAGAGAGAACCACCCCACTTTCCTTTTGTTGAAATCCACAGTCAGGAATATTCGTACAGGTTGAAGACACATTTGTACTCGAAGCTGACGAGTAATTTAAGGGAGCAGAGAAGAGAATTGGGTCTCCTGAAACAACATTTTGGTCGCGCGTAAAATGAACAACTTTGCTTCCACCAACGTAGATTCCTGTTCATGAATTTCAGACATTCAAAAATACTTTGTCAAGTGACACCAGCTACTGATCAGATACCAGAATATATATCACTAAATATGGTTGAATAGCTCAATTCGGTTGCAATACATATTGACATATAGATGACTGACAGTCTGACAAGAAAAGAAATAACAAGAGATAACGTTTACTGTGCCTCATCCACTAATTACTAGAACGTGTTATCATGGTAATATATCAACATCAAAGATGAAGTTAGATTGATTTCCTCATAATGACCGGTTATGCAAGACTCAAGAGACGTGCATGTTAACACTGTGATGTAGAGTATTAACATGACACGCGGATCAGATATTTCCTACTGCTGAATTTTATCTTTTTCATCAGTAGATAATTTTATTGTTGATACAAACGTACCGAGGAGGCATTGAATATATCAAGAGTATCCGGCTGGCTCCTTTTATAATTGAAAGAGAGTCCATGAGCTTCAGGATGTTCTTCTTTGTCATTCACAAAGTCTCTCCTAAATAAATTTTGAAGATATCTGAACTTTACATGGGTATATTCGCCTGAGGCTTTCGGACAAGACTAAAGGTTCTGTATTACGGGTCAATCCTACTCTACTAGCGCTAATAGGGCTATGAATGACCCAGTATCGAATACTGGTAATAATATCAGCCGAAACATCTAGAAGGGTTCGCTTATAGTCATTCAAACGCACTACAAATGCGATGCTCTAACCTCTGAGCTAAGCGGGCCCACAACACAGTAATCTTATATGTATAGTAATTGACTAAACTAGTGGCCTTTCCCCCTCAATAATCTTCTCTTCTTTCTCAGTTTCAAAAAAAAAAGGGTAATCTACTTTTCTTTCTATCCAAATTGTTTCAAGTATATAGAGGTATACTGCTACTACAAAAATATCATCTTAGGAAAAAGTAAAATAATAGAATTTTCAGAAGCAGCTCCTGAAGAAGGATGTACCTTCTCGAGAATTGTGTGATTGCTTGTTTCTTTTTCTTATGCTTAATCCACTACGATTTAAACGAAGTTGAATACGCTTGACTCGTAAACGACTCTAGTGCAAAAGTTAAGGACCACTTAGATTATAGAACACCAAATACTCTCTAAGGCAAGTTTATGTATCTTATTTTCAGCAGTGTAGGAGATCCAAATGTTTGTCTAGATGAAAGCAGTATGATTTCATTTTTTGACAAGTTCCATAGGTGTTGAACTGGGGAGCAAACGTGTTTAAATGAATAGCCTAACACATAAAGATTGTTTCCGTATCAACTAGCAACGAACATATTGGAGGCAGTGGCGAAGCTAAAGGGAGATCAATTGAATCACCTTTCCAAAAAAATAGTATTGCAGAAATAGGGTAAAAACATTTATTTGGTTATATATGAACTGTTGAGTACCCTTGACTTGAGAAAAGAATCTAGTGTAGTGGGAAAGGGGTTCAAAAATTGCATTTAAGTCAAGTTCAAATCCTAGGTGTGACAAATAATTTTTTTAAATCCCTTTATGAAGTTTTGACAATTTATGTAAGCATCGTAATGTTGGTGTGATGTAAAAGCTGGAGTAAATATCACAGATTGATGTACATTCATTTCTGCAAATACAATAAAAATGTTACAAAAATGAAGAAATGTTCATCCTGTAATACAAGTGAGTTTTCAATTTTTATGCACATGCACCCCCAAAATGGCGTGGACCTCAAGATTTGTTAATGTCCGTAACATCTCAGTACATTATTTTTAGAATGTGTCACCAAGGCTTAAAGGTAAGTTCTACAGAATGGTGGTTAGAACAACATTGTTGTATGGAGCCGAGAGTTGGTCGGTCAAGAATGTCCGCATTCAGAAGATGAAGATAGTAGAGATTAGGATGTGGCATACTAGAATAGATATGATTAGGAATAAAGTTATACGGGTAAGGTGAGAGTGGCATCCGTGGCGGGCGGACAAGATGAAGGAAGCGAGGCTGAGATAGTCCAGGTATGTGAATAGGAGGTGTGAGGATGCGCCACTAAGGAGGCGTGAGAGGTTGTTTGTAGCCAGAATTTGGAGGGGTAGAGGTTGGTTGAAGACAGTGGCGAATCTAAACCTAAAAAATAGGGCACCGGAACCCGTGGTCTCTTCGTAAAACTAGATATTTTATGTATATATTTTCTAAAATTTGTATATTATTATATTCTTGCACCCGTGCTATAAGAAGTCTATCTGGTCCACATGGTTAAATGTTGAGCTTTTTACCTTGAGGATGAAGAATCAATTCTCACTTAGTACATTTTTTTTGATGCATCCATGTTCGGATCAATTCCCACTTAATACATTTTTCTGAGTGCACCCATGTTTGAAAAATTCTAGATTCGCCTCTGGTTGAAGATGAACTAGGGTGAGGTGATTACACGGGACATGTCACAGCTTTAGCTAAATGAGGACATGATGATTAGGATAAAAGTTAAAAGGTTAATAGGTAGTTGAGTGTTGTCACAAAGGCACTTTGTGTGGGAGAGGTAGGGCGCTAAGCTTCCTCCTCTCATCTTCTCCTTTTTAATAGCATTATTTAGTACTCACGTAGTTTCTTATTTTACTATCATATTTTTTTCCGTCCAATCTTGCATCGAGTATTTTTCTTTTGAGCCATAGAGAACAACTTTTCTACCCACAAAGGTACGTACATCCTACTCTCCTCAAACTCCTCCACAAGAATGAGAAATGCTGGCTCAGGACCAAAGCATTTCATTGTAGGAGAAATCGTTTGTTAATGGAAAGGCTGTAATTACTCAGGAAGAGGAAGTCCACAAAGAGGAATAACATTCCAACATTTTTGTGGATTTCAATTATGCTCATCTGCCACTTTCATTCACAATTGACAATGAAGGTTGTTTGTATTTCTCTAATCTAAGCCCAGATGCTACTGTACATAATTACTTATTAAAATTCTAAATCTAGGGCCATCCAATTGAAATGGTGAAAAGGAGTTGCAGAGTGAGACTAACCGTGATGAGAGTAAGCGAAGACAGTTCTCCAAGTGTAGACATGGTCACCTGATGCTATCTCGGTCCTTTCTACTTTGTGAGTGAGCAGACCCATCTCTTTCCCTCTCTGCAATCGCCAGAGATAGATGAAAATGGCGATAATTATTTGACTATTCCAAGTATTTGGTATTTACAAGGAGGCTCGCTTCGACTTGGAGAAGGAAACCGCTGCACCGCCCGTTACAAGCTGGTCCGATCTGGTTTCCTCTATTCTTTTTGAAACTCCATTAATTTGAAAAGACTGGAACCCAAATATTCTATTCTAATTCTAATTAAAAATAAAAAAAATACTTACCACTTCAACATAATATTATATATACTTTTTCATAGTGGAAATTTTATCAGTTGAGGGTTTGAGTCTTGTCTCGAATTGAGGTTAACTTAACCAATAAAATTGCACCCACATGCGGAGATAGTAAGAACCGACGGCATTCAAATCCCCTTCAATGGAAAATATATGATTTACACATATATAAAATTATTTTTTAAATGTTGAATCATCTTTCACCTCTTCGTATGTTTACTTTTTATGTTTCGAACCCCTTAATAAAAATTATGAATCCAACGGTATTTGCAACAATAATGATAACAATGGAACTCGTGGAAGAAGTTGAGATTCATATAGCTAATCTCACATGGGACTCAGGCATACTAAACCAACAAAGTTGCATGAAAGAGTGAAGCTAGCAAGGGCTGAGGGATTCAAAATCCCCTTCAACGCAGAAAATTATATATAGAGAGAAGTAAATGTTAGACTCCCTTTGACCTTTTCATGTATTTATTTTTTATATTTTGAATTTCTTAATGAAAGATCTTGATTTCGACGCTAATTGCAGCAAGAATGGTAACATCGAAAATCATGTAAGAAGTTGAGATTCAACTGATTTTGTTTCAATCGCATGCAGCATTGCTGTTTTTAGCTGGTGTATCTGTTTGATTGAGGGTGACCTTTCCGGAATCTGGTTCTTATTAACGAATTTTCTTCACGCTTTTTTTATTATGAAAGAAAGTCAATTCCTCCATCTCAAAGTTGATTAGATCAACTGTTTGAATATAATTGTCAAAAAGGCGTGTAACAACTTAATTTGTTCATAAAATTGTATCCTCATGGCAGCTCGACACATTAATTTCGAGGCGTGATTTCCTTATCTCAAAAATGGCTTGAAAATTATTTTAGGTTGCAAACTTATATCTCAACTTTAGTATGTCATGTATAAAATGTGTATCAACTAGTTTAACTTTATACATGTTTAAATTTCTATTTGTACACACCTAAAGTTAAAGAACAAATAAGTTAACTACGACAAAGTTAAAAGAAACTGTGTATTATCTCTAAAGCATTGTAAGACAAAATATTCAACTAACATATATCATAAAGTAACTAGATACGTACTATGATGAAAAAAGAACTAACATCATATCATAACAAAATAGTTCCCATAAGTACAACAATAATACATTCTTTATACATATACACTCGTGATGAATATAATTTTATACAACAATGATACAAATTGCATACACATTCTATACAATAATTGTATAGTTTCTATACGTATCCTATACAAATACATATTATAAACACATCCTATACAAATATATATTCTATATGACAATAATACAGTTTCTGATTACGAAATAAAGTTAGTTTCTCCACTTTCATCTTAGTAGCATCACTCATAGTCATCGCGATACCAATGTCATTCATCAAGAAGACCTCTCCAATATTTTGTTGTGTGATATGGATAGAGTTGCTCCCACCAATATAAATTCCTGCTCATGTAGTAGATGGCTTCTTCGATCAACTTTTTTGATATCAATAGGACATTCTACACCTCCTTTGTGACAACAAAATGGATAATTGAAGATTGTTTGAATACAATCTTATACAACCATGAATGTATTATATACACATCTTATACAAATACATATTCTATACACATCCTATACAAATATATAATCTATACGCATACTATACAAATACATAATCTATACACATCCAATACAAATACATAATCTATACACATCCTATACAAATACATAATCTACACACATCCTCTATTCCTATACAAATACATATTCTATACAACAATTATACAATTTCTATACACTACCTATACAACTACATATATATTCTATACAACAATTATACAATTTCTATACACTACCTATACAACTACATATATATTCTATACAATAATTGTACAATTTTATACAATTGTATTTGTTTGGTTGTCTTTTTCCGATGTAAAGAGCCTCTCTATTTATAATTGTTTTTGTTTTCCTAAATTCATTCGAATTGGGAACATATACAAATTATTTTATCTCTTTTTGTTTTGGTTGGTTTCTCAATTAGTTTTGGTTTAGGAAAAGTAGTTATGGAAATAAAATAATTTCGGAAGGAGACTTTACACGTTTTGAGTCAAATTAGGAAATAAATTTCGTTCAATACTTATTTGGCGGGAAATTTGTACTTTTAATCCTTCAAATTTTAACAAATTCTAATTTTAATTCTTATTATATTTGTGGGTCTAACTATATACATTTTCATAATTATAACAATAGTAGAAAATGAAATTATTTTTATTTTGATATTCTATATAAAATTTGATAACTTAATTATCAAGTTTGGTCAAATGGTTGAACACCTCTATCATTACAAGTAAGAGAAATTGCATGAAATCTAAATTTAAACAGTTAAATAAATTTATAAACATAAATATTATTATATAAAGAAAGTTATTAGTAAAATAGTATAAATAATTTAAAACACCAAAAAATGAGATAGCGACATATATAAAATTAGTGCATAAAAATATGTCTTTATATTGCTCGAAGGCAAAATTATAATTCTCATTCTTTGATTGGACACAAAGGTCCCAAGCTTTTCCACTTCCCTCCACTACTCCTTAGTTATTTGATTGGACACAAAGATTTAAGAAAAATATTCTTGGCCAAATACATATACACTCCCTTTAACTTGCAACTCAATCTCTCTATCCCTAATTATCTTTTTGACCTTTCATTCTCAGTATATTTCAATAGGCTTTGCAAAATGTGTGACGCTGCTACTGAATATTGCTTGACAATTGTAGCCGATGGCCTCCCAAATCAAAATCTTGATATCATATTCTACAACTCCTTAACGATAGCAAAATGGACAATTGAAAACTATTTCAAGTTTGAGCCTTTTCTTCTTTGGTGCCATCTTTGATCTTGACTTCCTCTTGCCCATTCATTTTTTGGTAAAGAAAAAACTTTGGGATATCATAAAATATATACATTAATAATTATATAAACATTCTTAATACAATATATACACAATACACATTAAATATACTTCTATGAGTAGACTTTTCATATAATTTATAATCACACTTTTTATACAATATGTATACAATGCATATGCAATTTTTATACAACAATAATACATTCTTTATACACACACTCTTGATAAGTATAATTGTATACAACAATGATACAAATTTTATATAGATCCTATTCAATAATTGTACAGTTTCTACACATATCTTATACAAATACATCTTAACAAGTACATATTCTAATCAACAATAATACAATTTCTGATTACAGAAGGAAGTTAATTCCTCCACTTTCACCTTAGTAACATCACTCATCGTGATACCAATGCCATTCATCAAGAAAACCTCTCCAATATATTGTTGTGTGAAATGGACAACTTTGCTCCCACCGACATAACTTCCTGCTCATGTAGCAGATGGCCTCTCCGACCAAATTCTTGATATCAATAGGACATTCTACACCTCCTTCATGACAACAAAATGGATAATTGAAGATTGTTTAAATACAGTTTTGTACAACCATGAATGTACTATATACAATTCCTATACAAATATATATTATATATACACATCCTATACAACTACATAATCTATACACATACTAATTCCTATACAAATACATAATCTATACAACTATTATACAATTTCTATACACTACCTATACAAATACATACATATTATATACAATAATTATATAATTTCTATACATATCATATACAAATAAATATTCTATACACATCCTATACAAAAATATATTCTATACAACAATTTAACTATTTCTATACACTACCTATACAATAGTTATACAATTTCTATACAATTGTATATGTTTGGTTGTGTCTTTTTCCGATGTAAAGAGGAGTCCGGAGCCTAAAGGGCAAAAAAAATTGTCAAAAATTTCAAAAGGGCACATCATTTTTTTTTTTAACCAAAAGGGCAAAATCGCTGCCCAAGCAGCGATTTCGTCTAAAAAAAAATTTCTTTTTTTTTTATTAAAAATCGCTGCCACAGCAGCGATTTTGTTAAAAAAAATAAATTTAATTAGTAAAAATCGCTGTCATTGTAAAAAAAAAAAATCTTTTTGGCTGTGGCAGCGGTTTTAAGTCAGAATTTTTTTTTCCTTACACATCGCTGCAGGGGTAGCGTTTTTCATGCCGAGTACTATTATTTTCATGCCTATTATTAATTATTAATAATATAAAAATGATAAACAAGACGACAGTA
>JAJOOO010080754.1:0-22619 GCA_029582685.1 Solanum piurae
AACGCTAACCCAGGGATTCGATCCCTGGACGTCACGCTTAATTTTGAAGGTAGTTGCCACTAGGCTATCTCCTTCACCTTGTCATTGAGGGGGTTCAAAATATATATATCCACATAAATCCAGAAAATTAACCTTATATATACAGTGTAATTTTTTTCCGAGGGGGTTCGGGTGAACCCCCTGGACAACACGTGGGTCCGCCCCTGATTACAATAGCAGAGCTATGAACATAATATCATGAGTTAAAATAAAATAGTCACAAACATCATTCAGGCTAAGTGAGAAAAGAGACTAGATATATGTATTACCAAGAATCTATAACAATGAAAGAGACAAAGGCAAATAGCCGAGACTACAACCACCTTCATATCATACTTATGTAAAGTAAACCAAACTGAGAAAAATCTAAACGACAAATCTGGTGAGATCATAGTAGAAATCAAATGAGTGGTAAACATTTCGAGCAATACAAGGCAGAAAATTAGCCAGCTATATAGATACGAAATCGAGCCAACGAATATAACGACCAACATACAGTATCAAAGGAATTCAACTGATGCCATATAGTATCAAGGAACTTCACTGATGCTTGACTCATTTTTACTGCCCAGACAATCATAGGAAAGCTACACTAAAGAAAAAACTAAGGCAAGGTACAAATAGACCTTTTAAGTAAAACATATAGCAAAGAATGAACACAAAAACACCGACATATCAAAAAAGAATGTATGAGAGAGTGGGATTACCTTTCTTGGAGCAGCAACAAGCAGGAAAGAAGACACTTCCACTCATCCGACGAAGCTGCAATGGATTCCAACAAAATTTTCGAAGAAAGCATCCGAAGAGATGGTCTAAAATGTAAGAAATTGATGGGTTAACAACAATGCTATACTATCCTTTATTTTTCTTCAGTATTGTATTTTTCGTAACTCCGACGGGTTCATATTAAATAGAAGGCAAATTAGGTCAATATATGGGAGGAAATCAGATAAGAATGGATAAGGTTCGGGGTTTTTCTAGAATTCCAAATTCAAAAATGATCTCAAGGTTGAGAATATCATCGAATCAATTCCAAACCTTAACAAAATTTGTTGAAGGAAGCAACATGGATGGCTTTGATCGATCCAACTTTCTTTGAGCCCTAGGTGGATCTGTCTCATGCGAGAAAGGATGAGAGACACCACTACACCTGCTGTATGATGTACTGTTCTACGAGAGAATATTGAGGAAAATGACACATGAGCTGTTGGGTACACCACTATTCCGTGCTTGTCTTTTTCATAGTGAACTTTGACTTTGTTGGATTGCAATTATTGATGACGTTCGATACCCTGAAGATGCTCTTCGCTGGCATGCTGTTGTGATTGTAATTGAAACATTGTAGATGCTTCTGGGAACGTTAAGAGAATTCGGTATGGGTTGATGCTTGTATGGAGTTGCCAGTTGGGCATTGTGAGAAAGAAAGGGATTGAGTGAAGTTATATGGTTTTGGAGGAAATGGGCCACGATTTGGTTTAAAATAGAATATGATTATTGGTTTTTCAGATTTTCCATTGTTCCCTACTATTTTAAATAATTTCTAAAATGCCTTATTTTTTTCAAAATCTCAAGTGAGCCAGATACATAAGTATCCAACCTTAACCCACGATTCCCCATACTTTTTTCACTTCTTTAATCTCTCCCTAATTTCACTCCACAATTTTAATAGTTCTAATTTTTATATCAATTTGATTTTCAAAAGGATTTTCTCTCGAGTCAAGTAAATTCAAACAACTCAATAGTTACAAGCGTCTCCTCCATGGTCGTCTTCTTCAATTTTATTTTTTCTTCAATATTGGTATCACTCAACTAAAATTTTCTAAAAATAGACGAATATATGATTATGATGATGATAAATGGGCTGAGAACAAAATTATGTATAATTCACGGCCGAATATATGATGATAGTCGTCTTCTATTGAAAAGTTGCTCCTGCAATTTCCAGATCTACATTACCCAGGGTATGTCTTTTATTATCTTGTTCTGTTTTTTAAATTCATGTCATCCGTGTTGTCAGTTGTTTTAAAAAAATTGGATACATTGAGGACAATGAAACATTATCATATTGTTTTGTATTTAAATCTTTCAAAATTATACATAAAATCCTAATTTTGATTTCTTTTTATTTTTTGATATATTGTCATTAATGTATCAAATTATATAGTAGAAAGTATTTTGATGGGATATAATTTGTCCAATAGTGTATCATATTATAAAATAGTTTAAACATCATACTTAAATAACATAAAATGAATATATGATGTTTCATTTAGTATCAGATACAAATATCATCAAGTGATATTGAGTATCGGTTACTATTTTTATCATTATGTATCAACTAAACAGTAACTTTTTTTTTGCAGTTACTATAATGTATAATGTAATTAACATTTTTGTTAAAATTTAATTTATTTTTATAATGTATCTGCAGAATGTTTATAGTGACTGCAGAATATTTGTAGCTGTCTTTCCTGAAACTTTAGCGATGAAGTCAATAGCCATCTATTTTTTTCTGAGCTAACTATCTTCGCACAAGATCTGCAACACTATTATGGAAGTATGGTCTCGACAAGGCCAAGATGGGATATCTTAGAGATAACGATGATCAACCAAATTTGAAGAGCTATTACACTCCACAACAACAAGATGACTTGGTTCGTATAGATTAGTGATTATGTACCAATTCACAGACATCCTTTGATGTTTATTAGTTTTAAGATACGTTAACTAATATTTTGGAGTGTTTATTATTTGCATGATATATTTTCTCTAGTTTTACAAAAAAAATTGACAAAATTGTTTATTTTGAAAAAAAAATCGATATTTTTAGTACGTTGTTACATTGTGTCTATTATAAGTATTTTATACATCATAACACTTGATACTATATCATTATCTAATACAAAAATATAAAAAAAATACGTATTTGATTTATATATCATGATCTGATACAAAAATATAAATAAAATAAGTATTACATTTATAATATTTAACAAATAAATGCACAATTATATTGTTTTATGTATTTCTAAGAAGCTACAAATACATTTAATATTTAATCACTGCAATGTATATTTTAAGCATTTATCAACTTAATTCCTTTTGTTTGTGATACATTAAAATTCACACTTCATTATACGTTACACACAAAATTTCTCAATGACTTTGTATCAAACACAAAAACCATACATAATATAAATAGTATGTCTGAAACATAACTCCTTGTAACAGATTCACTTTATTATATCAGAAATTACCAATAAAAATTAGAGGCAGAATTAAAAAATGTTTGATACAAATCAATTTGTTGTATCAGAAATTAATAATGTAAAAGTACTTTGTAATGTATATATCTATAACAGTGGAAAGAAATGTTACAAATTAAAAATTATTAATTTGATACATCACAGTACTTCAAAAAAAAGTATTCATAAAGAATCTTTCAGAGAGAAAGTACAAGTTCTTGATTGCGATCTTCTTGTCCAGAATAGTTCGTGTTTGTGGTTAGTTTTTCATCTAGATTTTTCTTCCTTCTTTTCCTTGTTCGTCCTGACATTCTTTTGTACATTTAGATGCGTTTATAATTATAATATCTTCAAACATCCTCCCAACTGCATCATTTGTATAAGATGCGATTTCCCAAATTTTGCCGTTCCAAGATCTAAATAGAATTCTAGCTTCTTCCAAAAAAGTATAAAATAGGTAGTTGTCTTGCCTCAACAAGAAAACCATTGATACATTTCGCGATGTTAGAATTCATCATTCTCTCCTTGTTCACTATTGTAATTGTACAAGATACATTAAAATTTTGCTAATGTTTAATGTATCATTCAAAAAAAAAACAATGCAAGATACATTATTACAACTTATCTCAACGGATCATATTGTCCTCAATATTTTACATGTTTCAGATACAGAACAACTACATGATATATTTCATACCTATGTACCATAATTACACTCGCATCATCAATGATACATTAAAAAAATGAAGAAGTATTTTACATGTCTTTGATTCTTTAGAATTACCAAACAATGATACACAAATCTAAAAATGTAACACATCTAATGCAACCGTTTTATTTATAAATTAGTAACTAACAATATTTCATGAACAATATCACCACTTATGTATCGAAAATTGAAAAATACTAATTCACAATATAAAACAACTAATCTCATACCCTTTTTTTTAATCAAATCTTTGTATCTTGAAATTGATTCACTTACACCTTCGTACTATTCTCAATCACTTTGTATCAAACACAAAACCATACATAATATAAATAGTATACATGAAACATAACTCCTTGTAACAGATTCACTTTATTATTTCAGAAATTACCAATCAAAATTAGGGGCAGAATTTAAAACTATTTGATACAAATCAATTTATTGTATCAGAAATTAATAATCTAAAAGTACTTTGTAATTTATATATCTATAACAGTGGAAAGAAATATTACAAATTGAAAATTATTAATTTGATACATCACAGTACTCCAAAAAAAAATGTATTCATTAAGAATCTTTCAGAAAGAAAGTACAAGTTCTTGATTGTGACATTCTTGTCCAGAAAAGTTTGTGTTTGTGGTTAGTTTTTCATTTAGATTTTTCTTTGTTCTTTTTCTTGTTCGTCCTGACATTCTTTTGTACATTTAGATGCTTTTATAATTAAAATATCTTCAAATATCCTCCCAAATGCATCCTTTGTATAAGTGTGCTTTTCCAATTTTTGCAGTTCCAGGAACTAAATAGAATTCTAGCTTCTTCCATAAATGTATAATATATGTAGTTGTCTTGCCTCAACAAGACAACCATTGATATATTCCATGATGTTAGAAGTCATCATTCTCTCCTTGTTCACTATTGTAATTGTACAAGATACATTAAAAATTTACTAATATTTAATGTATCAAAAAAAAAAAACAATTCAAGATACATTATTACAACTAATCTCAATGGACCATATTGTCCTCAACATTTTACATGTTTCAGATACAGAACAACTACATGATACATTTCATACCTATGTACCATAATAACATTCGCATCGTCAATGATACATTAAAAAAGTAAAGAAGAATTTTACATGTCTTTGATACTTTAGAATTACCAAACAATGATACACAAATCTAAAAATCTAACACATCTAATGCAACCGTTTTATTTATAAAGTAGTAACTAACAATATATCATGAACAATATCACGACTTATATATCAAAAAATGAAAAATACTAATTCACAGTATAAAACAACTAATCTGATACCTTTTTTATTAGATCTTTGTATCATGAAATTGATTCACTTACTCCTCCGTACTATTCTCCCCGATCACTATCCTATCATTCCGGTATCATTCATATCTATGCTTTAGAAAGTTTCTTCAACGAAATGAGGAGAACGACGAAATAAGGTGAACGATGAAACATGGAGAATTTTAAAAACAACTAATCTCATACCTTTTTTTTATCATATCTTTGTATCTTGAAATTCATTCACTTACTCCTCTGTACTATTCTCCCCGACCACTATCCTATCATTCTGGTATCATTCATATCTAAGTTTTAGAAAGTTTATTCAATGAAACAAGGAGAATGATGAACTATGAGAATGACAAAATGATAAGAATTACGCTATCAAAGATACTTCATCCAATACTAAGCATCAACGATCGTTCAATAGTAGTATAACCCAACTAGTGAGTTAGGGTCGAGTCCCAAGGGAGTGGTTTGTAATTGAGAATCAATAGGTAAGTAAGAATATGCTCCAGTCAATCATAGCTAAAAACATTTACGAATAAAAGCATGGTTTAAATTATAGGTGACACAAGTGTCAAATATCAAAGGGTGTTTTATATTCAATTATCAACTAAAACAACAAATAACACGAAAATATGAATATGGAGACATAATTCTTGGGATGTGATTGGATTATGGGCTAGGGTAAACAACCGGGTATTTACAATTATTAGTAAACAAATGCAAATCGGTGAATAAGCTAGACTTTAGTGGGGTAAACTTTCTCTCGAACAATTTAGCCCGAATCAAATTGGTTTCTCTCGAACACCAATAAGCAGTAATGAAGCACAACCTTCGCTTTAGTCCATTCACTCTCTCGAGCTGAATGTGTGGAAAATGGTTTAGGATTCACTCTCTCGGGCAAAACCGATGACAACGCAATACCCACAGACCATCGATTTAATAATTTTTATTTTAAAACCTCTCTCACGAGCAAGCCAAAAACACAAAGTTAAGATTGTATTTGCAACTACAATCATTAAATTCAACCACAAATACTGAACGAAATCACTTTTAAACATCAAATAAACTATCAATTAACAATACCCAACAGTTAAATCAACCCATAATCACACCCCAAGAATTGGAGTTTTAGCTAGACATAGTAAAAATGGAAAAATCGTTACCAAGTTGTGTTTCCATCAACTAGGTAGGATTGATATAGTCTTTACAAAGGTCTAAGATGAAGAATCTTCAACACCCACTTCAAATTTCTTAAAAATGGAAATCTTCAAATCTTCAAAGCTAAGGAAATATTGTCTCTCTATTTAGTTCTCATCCCTAAACTTCAAAAACTGAAAATAATATGATCCCACACAAAATCATTTATTAAGTTAGAAATTTAAACAAATATTTATAGTTGTCAAAAAGTGTGCTGCGAAGGACCTTTAGACGCAGTTAGTCGGGATCACCGATCCACTCGGTGATCCGCCCTTTGGGCATTTTCATCACCGTTCTACTTTTGCCTTCAGGATCCTTGAGGTTTTGAAACTTTGGGCGATATGGCACTGCATCGCGGAACTGTTCAGCGACTCGCCGACTGCTCATTTCTCTCACTGACTAGATTTTCTCCTTCAAGACTTGGTACTCTAGAACATTAGGTGAGACCCTGGCCGTTCGGCGACTCGCCTAATGGGTTAGGTGACTCTCAGGCCTTTCTTTCCTTAGTTCTTTTAGCTGCCTTGTTCCTTTTTGCTCAATTAGTGTCTACGCTTTGTTCCTCAATCCAAATACCTGAAATTCAAGGATTTACATCAGTTATTGGCACAAAATATGCATTTGAGGACACTAAAACTATTAAAATAAAGCCCTAAATGAGTCCAAATCGTGGACTCATCAATACCACCAACTTAAACTTTTTCTTGTCCTCAACTAAAACTCAGGTTCAACAGCTCAAAAAGGATGCCTTAAACAGTGCTACACAAGACTCAATCATGAATGCACACAATAAGACTCAACTTACTCATGCAAGGATCAATTGTGCACTCAAAGACTCAAGTTGTGACTCACCATTATCAAAGAGTCTCAAACTGACATTACTTGCTTCAAATGCAAGTTCAAGCTCAACAAAGGTAATCAAATGCTCTCACACAAAGAATGATTCCATATTTACACACAATGATTCACAATTTAAAGTTCTGCAATCAAATGCAACGCTCACACTCACAAAGATGAACACAATGTATGATTTCACCCATAGGTTTGCCCGTATTTTCCAACCAACATTTTTTTCAGCTCACTCAAGATCAAAAAGGTCTTTTCAAAGCTTGTAACGGGGCTGAATGCAAATTTATGGTCATTTAGGCTCAATGTTTATAGTCCTCATGAAATGTGGTGTGAACAACACTTCCTTTCCTTTTCTTCATCATTTTTTATTCATGCTTACAAGTCATCCTATTATTCACTTTCCATGGATTGTTGGAAACCCCATTTCTTTTTGCATTTTCACAACTTTATTTCGCAGCTTTTTCTTTTTCATTCTTTTCTTCTTTTTCATTCGTTTTTTTGTATGGAGGGTTTCCATTTTTCTCAAAATATGAGTAAAAAGGGACTTTCTTGCACTCCTTGATTTATCTTCTCTTTTCACCACACCCCCAACTTAGGCTTTTGGCCTAAGTTGGCTATTCAAGCAAACCACAAATCATGAAGATTATGGGTAATAGATCAATAAAAGGTCACAATGTCATCAAGTATCTTCCAAGAAAAGGTTAAGGCTCAAAGGGTGCTCAAGCGGGGTTCACACACTCACAAGGTAGGCCACAAAAAGAGGTATAATGTCAAATTGGTTCACACTCTTTAAAGTTGCCTAAGATCAATAACAAGAGTTCACATCACTTAGTCAACCGGACCAACGGGGCAAATTCTAGGTGTCATCACACATGGTTCACGGTAAGCTCATCACACAAGGCATTGACACCATAGTCAAACAAGACTCCACAATTTTGTTAGTGTTCAATGTTCATCACAAGAGACTCAATTCGATACTTGGCTAGTCACAACGAGATGCAAAGAGTTCACATATTGTCTATGCAACTTCATTTGGCCTCATCGTAGCTGCACATTCATTTTTGTTCAATTATGAGCACTATTCAAGTTATCGGTATTGATCAGAACCGATACTCAAATTTGCAAAAGAACGACCACATTCAACATAAACAAGAGGTGAATTTTTTCCCGAAAGGGTTAAAAAGCATTTACAATTAAAAACACAGAGCCACAAGCTCAATCATCTGCAAAAAGTAGTGTACAACACAATTTGATCTCAAAACCCAAAAATATATAAACAAAACCAATATTAACAAAAGGTCACACAAAAGGTGGGCCTCACCCCACCACAAATAAAGTCATTTGTCCTCAAATGCAAACAAAATAAATATTCACAAGTCAAAATAAGAGTAAGACAGAGAGGGAGGTAAGAAAGGATCCTATCTACACAGTCGCTCCATCTGTCTGGGCATCAGTGCTCGGTGCATCAATCTGGACTTGGGCATCAGTTCCCGGAGTAGTGCTCTAGTCTCGGGCCTCAGTACCCGTAATCACCTCAAAAGGAATAGTAGTACCCAACCCACTAGGAGCTGCCAAGGTTGTATCCGCGAAAGAAGCCTACACAACTGTAACGACTCGGAAAATGATAGGTTCAACTAGAGCCTTGACGTTTGGGTTAGTGTGACTTTAGGTTGGTGTCTATACTATTTTATAACCTAAGTAGGGCAAGGTGTAAGCCTAGGGTGCAAGCAAGGGCCTAGGCTAGCAAGATAGGGTGAAATAAGCCTTGTTCCTAGAGGGGTTGTTTGGCGATGGGCTGCTTGATCGCCCAAGGGGTTGGGGGAGTCGCCCTTGTGCCCTTGTGATCGCCTAGTGGCTTCACCATTTGGCCAAGATGTTGGACCAAAGGGCGATCTAGGTGCAAGGTTGCCAATCAGCTTGGCATGTCTCCCTTCTCCCCTTTTGTACGCCAAGTTATCAGTTAACTTAGTGAGCTCACTGGAACAAAGGGCGGACTAAGGGTGCACTTGGCGAGTCGCCTAGTGAACTTGGCGAGCCCAAGTCCAAAGGGCAAGCTTGGACGGGCAAGGGCAGAATTTTTAAGTTACAACTTTAAGGGTCCTTGGTTATTTTCCAAAGTTAAGTCCCTATTATTCTATACCTTTCCTAGAAACTATAAAACCTTTTTAGACCTAAATTCTTTCATTTAGGTCACTCCAATTAGAATAAAAAGAAAACCCACCTCCTCTCAAATAACTCTCTCACTAGAAATCCTCCATTAGAGAAGAAGAAGAAGGGAGCCATTAAAGCTAGGGTTTGATAATTCCAAGGCATTTCTTCATTAAATATTTTGGAGAATCTTAGTAAAGGTATGGGGATCCTTCATCTAGGGTTATCTTTCACCCTAGAGTCAATTTCAAAGAAGTTTTCAAGGTTTTCAAGTTTCACCAGAAACCTAGATTTCACTCAATCTCATGGGTTCTTGTATCAAATGTTTTTAAATAAAAAGTTTTAATTATTTACGATTTCTATTACGTATGCGATGAATGAATGCTATGAGGCTTGTATTAGACCCCTTTGGGGTCGAGTACGCCGTGTTACGACTAGGGGTGCTCTCGGGTCGTAACAACCATGGTATTAGAGCACAAGGTTTTGGGAATGGTTTTTAGGATCAAAGTTTCACAAGACATGTCAAGTAGAGTCTTGTTCATCGATGTGAGTCGCGACACATCTATGAGCGAGAGGCTATAGGACGTTAGAAGTTACACTTCCTTCATATTCTTGAAGTCGTGTATTAGAGTTTAGCTCTATAAGTGTCCTTTTCATAACCCTTCTCTGTGTTTATAGGATATGAATACAAGAAGGATGCCCGAAAAGAGAGTGGAAGAGGTAGTAGTGAATGAGGGAGTTCCTCCCCAAGGTGATCAAGGTCTTCAAGGTGACCAAGTTCCTCTAGACAATAAAGAGAATGAAGTTCCGGTAGTTCCCCCGGACCTGACCAATGAGGAGATTAGGTCGGTTTTTCTAACCTTAGCCCAAGATATGATGGCTCAAGTGAATCGGGATATGGGGCCTAGGATGAATGTCAATGACGGTACAATGGCCTCAAGGTTTAGAGACTTTGTGCGGATGAATCCTCCTACCTTTCTTGGATCGAAAGTGGAAGAAGATCCCCAAGAATTCTTGGATGAAGTTTATAAGATTGTAGATTCTATGGGAGTAACCTCTAGGGAGAAGGTGGAGTTGGCTTCCTACCAGTTGAAAGATGTGGCCCAAGTGTGGTTCACTCAATGGAAAGCAAATAGGGCGGTTGAAGCGGGTCCTTTAGAATGGGACATTTGGGTTAGTGTGACTTTAGGTTGGTGTCTAGACTTTTTTATAACCTAAGTGGGGCAAGGTGTAAGCCTAGGGTGCAAGCAAGGGCCTAGGCTAGCAAGATAGGGTGTAAGAAGTCTTGTTCCTAGAGGGGTTATTTGGCGATGGGCTTCTTGATCGCCCAAGGGGTTGGGGTTGTCGCCCTTGTCCACTTGTGATCGCCTAGTGACTTCCCCATTTGGCAAAAATGCCAGACCAAAGGGCGAGCTACGTGCAAGCTCGCCAATCAGCTTGGCGTGTCTCCCTTCTCCCCGTTAGTACGCCAAGTGATAAGTCAACTTAGTGAACTAACTGGAACAAAGGGCGGACTAAGGGTGCACTTGGAGAGTCGCTTAGTGAATTTGGCGAGCCCAAGTGTCCAAAGGGCGAGATTGGACGAGTAAGGGTAGAATTTTTAAGTTACAACTTTAAGGGTCCTTGGTTATTTTCCAAAGTTAAGTCCCTATTATTCTATACCTTTCCTAGCAACTATAAAACCTTTTTAGACCTAAATTCTTTCATTTAAGTCACTCCAATTAGAATAAAAAGAAAACCCACCTCCTCTCAAATATCTCTCTCACTAGAAATCCTCCATTAGAGAAGAAGAAGAAGGGAGCCATTGAAGCTAGGGTTTGATGATTCCAAGGTGTTTGTTCATTAAATTTCTTGGAGAATCTTAGTAAATGTATGGTGATCCTTCATCTAGGGTTAGCTTTCACCCTAGAGTCAATTTCAAAAAAGTTTTCAAAGTTTTCAAGTTTCACCAAAAACCTAGATTTCACTCAATCTCATGGGTTCTTGCATCAAATGTTTTTAAATGAAATTTTTTAATTCTTTACGATTTCTATTACCTATGCGATGAATGAATGCTATGAGGCTTGTATTAGACCCCTTTGGGGTCGAGTACGCCGTGCTACGACTAGGGGTGCTCTCGGGTCGTGACAACCATGGTATTAGAGCACAAGGTTTTGGGAATGGTTTTTAGGATCAAAGTTTCACAAGACATGTCAAGTAGAGTCTTGTTCATCGATGTGAGTCGCGACACATCTATGAGCGAGAGGCTATATGACGTTAGAAGTTACACTTCCTTCATATTGTTGAATTCGTGTCTTAGAGTTTAGCTCTATAAGTGTCCTTTTCCTAACCCTTCTCTCTGTTTATAGGATATGAATACAATAAGGATTCCCGCAAGGAGAGTGGAAGAGAAAGTAGTGAATGAGGGAGTTCCTCCCCAAGGTGATCAAGGTCTTCAAGGTGACCAAGTTCCTCTAAGCAATCAAGAGAATGAAGTTCCGGTGGTTCCCCCAGACCTGACCAATGAGGAGATTATGTCTTCTTTTCTAACCTTAGCCCAAGCTATGATGGCTCAAGTGAATCGAGATGTGGGGCCTAGGGTGAATGCCAATGAGGGTACAATGGCCTCAAGGTTTAGAGACTTTGTGAGGATGAATGCTCCTACCTTTCTTGGCTCGAAAGTGGGAGAAGATCCCCGAGAATTCTTGGATGAAGTTTATAAGATAGTAGATTCTATGGGAGTAACCTCTAGGGAGAAGGTGGAGTTGGCTTCTTACCAGTTAAAAGATGTGGCCCAAGTGTAGTTCACTCAATGGAAAGCCAATAGGCCGGTTGAAGCGGGTCCTTTAAAATGGGAGTTTAAGAGAGCTTTCCTTAGTAAGTACTTTCCCCGTGAGAATATGGAGGTTAAAGTAGAGGAGTTTATAAACCTTAGGCAAGGTACTATGAGTGTGGAGGAGTATTCCTTGAAGTTTACCTTATTGTCTAAATATGATTCATCCTTGGTGTCTAACCCTAGAGATGAGATGAGTAGGTTTGTTACCGGTGCATCCGACCTAGTTAAGGAAGAGTGTCATACGACGATGCTCCATGATGATATGAATATCTCTAGACTTGTGGTGTATGCTTAATCTATTGACGAGTCCAAACTCAAGAGGATAAATAGAGATTTGAAGAGGGGTAGATCCGATGAGCAAGGTCAATCTAGGTCTAAGAAGAGGTCTTACAATCAAGATCTCTCAATGGTTAGCAATGATAGGGTGTCTAACCCTAAACCTCAAGGAGGGAAAGGGAGTGGTTCTTCTTTTGAGAGGCCTAGATGTGCCACATGTGGGAATCAACATTTGGGTAAGTGTCTTGCCGGCATGGATGGGTGCTTTGGGTGTGGAAAGAAGGGGCATAAGATGAGGGATTGCCCAACACTTTCGACAAAATAGAGAGAGGCCAAGAAAGATTCAAATGATGGTAAAGTTCCTATCCCTCCAAATTATGGTCATTTCTATGCTCTTCAAGCTAACAAGGACAAGGGAGCTTATCCGGATGAAGGTACCGGTAAGTCATACTTCCTTTTGTTCTGATGAGGTTCCAATGTTGTGTTTCATGATAGACTTAGTTGAGTTTTATCCTAAGTGGGGGATGCTACGGTGAGTAGTAAGGTTGTGAGGGTGTTGATATCCTTATCTCTTTCCTGCTATTCCTATTTAAGCTTTAGATCTAGAGTTCCTAGTAGCTTGTTGCGTGTTTTGGAGTCTTGCGTGATTACGAGTTTCCATGGTCTCCTTATGTTATGCGTGTTGTAGTTGAATTCTTGTTTATATGGGAAAATGAGTTTTCATCATTTATGTTCATCATGTTAAATGTGCATCTAGTATAAGTTGTCTATATGTTTCATGAGGTGAATTGTTGAACATGCCTAAATATGTGTTTATGAAGAAGTTGCATAATGTGCTTTTATGAGAAAATTGCATAATGTGCTTAATGATGTTTTGATGAGCATGGTATGAGTTGGAGAAGGAAGTTCCTCCAACAAAATGAGAAGTGTTGTTGATCGGTGCATAATGAGTTTGTAGATGTATTTCCTACTTGCTTATGTTGTATTGAGCTTATTGATGTGGAGTTGATGTTTCCTACTATGTTTATGCATTGTATATTGATGTGTCATGACTGTTGGGCTGCTAGTCTCGAATCATTTTCCCTTAGTGTGTTTTAAGTGTCATTCGAGGATGAATGTTCCTAAGTGGAGGATAATGTAACGACTAGGAAAATTATAGGTTGAACTAGAGCCTTGATGTTTGGGTTAGTGTGACATTAGGTTGGTTTCTAGACTGTTTTATAACCTAAGTGGGGAAAGTGTAAGCCTAGGGTGCAAGCCCGCCTAGGCTAGCAAGATAAGGTGAAAGTGTAACGACTCAGAAAATGATAGGATGACCTAGAGCCTTGACGTTTGGGTTAGTATGACTTTGAGTAGATGTATGGGCTATTTTAGTACCTTAATGGGGTAAGGATTAAGTCTAGGGTTCAAGTAAGGACTTAGGCTAGCAAGTTAGGGTGAAGGAAGTCTTGTTCTTCGGTGGGCTTTTTGGCGATGGAGCTGTTTGGTCGCCCTATGGGATGGGCGAGTCCTCCAATGACCCCACACTTCGCCTAGTGGACTGCCCACTTAGTGAGCATACTGGAGCAAAGGGCGGACTAAGTGTGCATTTGGCGAATCGCCTAGTGCACTTGGCGAGCCCAAGTGTCCAATAGACGAACTAAAATGGGCAAGGGCTGAAATCTTAAGTTGTAACTTGTAGGGTCAACTTCAAATGATGATATCTCTTAGCTCAAAACGAATTAGGTGGGGGCTTTACCTACCCAATTAAATTCTTTGAGTCCTCTTTCCAACGCCACAGAGTTTACCCAATTACGATCTCGGAGTAAAAAATTATGCCCAAAATAGTGAAGCACTGTCAAAATGGGCGAGCCTAGGGTTGCAAAAGGCGATCTTAGACGGGTTTGGTGCAAAATTTTAAGTTTAAACTTTGTGGGTCTTTAATTCTTTTCTAAGTTAAGTCCCTATTATTGTATTCCTTTCCCTACATATATAAAACCCTTTTAAGACCTAAACCCTTTCATTTTAGTCCCTCCAAATAGAATTAAAGGAAAACCCATGTCCTCTCAATTATTTCTCTCTCTAGAAACCCTCCTTTAGAGAAGAAGAAGAAGGGAGCAATAGAGGCTAGGGTTTGATGATTTCAAGGTCATTTCTTCTCAAATTTCTTGTGGATTCTTCGGATTAATGTATGGTGGATCTTTATCTAGGGTTATCTCTCACCCTAGAGTCCTATATATGAAAGTGTTTTTCAAAGCTTGCAAAACTTCAAAACCTAGATCTTTCACTCCTCAACATGGGTTCAAACTTTTATTGTTTTAAATGGCTTTATTATGAATTAATGTGGTTGTATTGATGTTGAACAGTGGTTTTATGAAAAATCCTCTCAAAGAACCCATGTTTTTCCTAAAGTCTACAATGGTGCCCTAAGAAGTGGGTTTGTGGATTGTTCAAGCATTTGATTAGGAGATGCTTAGATTGATTTAGTTTATTGAGTAATATGATTATGCATGTCTAATTATGAATGATTTTTGGTATGTGGTGATATAAAGAATGTATGCATGAGCATGATATGAAGAATGAATGCATGAACATGATATAACGTATGTTGTGTATGATATAAATGCAAGTAATGTGATTATACCTAAAATGCAAGTGTGCTAGTATTGATAGTACATTCTAAATTATGCACTTATGAATAAAGGTGTTTGCATGTGGAAAGGTTCTTCCTTTTTGACGTATCTTGAATTGGTAGACTTAGGTTTCCTTTTCTTGAAATCATGTATAAAGTTATATGATCATGAATGTTACGATATTTTTATTTCAAAGGTTATTCTCAATTCTTCACTAAATCATGTTAAGGGATTTTTATATGAAAGGTTATTCTCATGTTTGAATCTATGAGCTATCCTCATCTTGGGAGAGGATAGATGCCTATACGATAGTTGAGGCGGGGTATTTAGTAGCAATCCTTAGAGATGGATGCCCATACGTTAGTTGAGGCGAGGTTATCTAGTAACAATCTCTATCCCCAAAGGATTTATGCAAGTTGGAATGAGATGGATACCCATACGTTTGTTGAAGCGGGGTTATCTAGTAACAATCTCTCTTCCTTAATGAACAAATGACATGAACTACTCTATAGGAATGAAGGCTAAGAACCAAGAGGTCATTTAGTGCTATGGATGCTCTCACGACAGTTGAGGAAGGGTATCTAGTAGCAATCCTTTGTGATGGATGCCCATACGTTAGTCGAGGTGGGGTGTCATGTAGCAAGATATTTCTCCCTTAACTATGTGCCCACATAGGATAGCTAGTGGATCCATTAGGCTAATCACCGTTTGACCTTAGGCAAGTTGATTACCATCTTACGGGGTGGGGTTATATCACACCAGATTCTATGATTTAGCTCTCATAGTCTGTGTAGGTTCAATGCTTATTCCCAGCATGTGAGGTACCCATTGTGGTTTCTTCAGAAGTTCTATGACGCGTGGGTAGTAGTATGGGATGCTATCCATGCATTTGCATGAGTAGGCTTCAAGAGGGCTATAGTGAGAATCTCTACTTCCTAATGAAAGAATGTGTTCTAAATGAACAAATCAAGAAAGTTGACTTTATCTCTAAATGAATTGATGTATGTCTCACATGTCTATATGAAATGATGCATGTTTTCCATGATATGATGCATGTTGTAGTTGACTAAAAGATATGAATCATGTTTCACCTGAGTTAGTGATATGAGTTGTTTAGCATGATATGTTGAAATGTAACGAGTCTTATATATGGTGGTCTTGAGGAACACTTAAGTGTGGTGTGAAGAGGTAGTATGGGATGCCACTTCATATCTTACTTAAGTGTGTCTTAGGGATATTATAGATAGGGACCCTAAGATTATTGAGATGCCTTGCTTGTTGTATATGTTCTTGTATTGTGTCTTGACATTTAAGGGGCGTGAGGAGAATGGTAAGTTCACCTTGGATGGAAATGTGACAATAATAACTTGGTTGTTGGTAATACTTGTAATTGATGCCTCTTATTCTTATTCTCATGGAATATCTTAAAATTGGTATCATGCATGGTTTCCAAACCAAAATGTCCGTTTTAGCATGTTTTATCATGTTTATCATACTTAGTACACTTTTGTGTACTAACTCCATATTTTCCTCTCTATATCTACAAGTGTATGTTTCGGCAAGTGACTTGCTAGTTCTAGTGAAGACTTGGATAGAGACTCCCAAGTTAGGGTGGTATGTCCTTATCATTCGGGGAAACATTTTTGAAGCTTTATGTTTTGTTCTACTTCTTTGTATTAGACTCTTTCTAGACTTTTCAAGTGTAAAAGGGTTGTGATCCTACTTATGTTGGTTTCTAAGTTTGTAGTAAGATGGCCATGTGAGACACGTAGAATTCCGCTGAAATGTTTTAAATGTTTTGAATCATATGCTTTTAAATAAAAAGTTTTAATTCTGAACAATTTCTATTATCTATGTGATGAATGAATGCTATCAGGCTTGTATGAGACCCTTCGGGGTCGAGTACGCCGTGTCGCATCCGAGGCCTAGACTCGAGTTGTGACAAACATGGTATCAAAGTAAAGATTTTGGAATGGTACTTTTAGGATGTCATCTCACAAGCCACGTCTAGTAGAGTCTTGTTCATCGGTGTGAGTCGCGACACATCTATGAGCGAGAGACTATATGCATTAGGATGTTTCACTTTCTTCATACTCTTTTGTCATGCCTTAGAGCTAGATCTATAGTTGTCCTATTCCTAACCCCTTCCCTTGTGTTTATAGGATATGAATACAAGAAGGAATAACACTAGGAATGTGGAAGGAGAGGGTGTGAATAGAGGTTTTCCTCCTCTAGAGAATCAACCTCCTCAAGGTAATCACGCTCCTCTAGGTGGTCAAGTTCCCCAAGATGAGGAAGTCCCTCAAGATCCTCAAGTTCCTATTGATGAAGGGGCTATGACTAATGTGGATATTAAGACGGCTCTCCAAACCTTGACTCATGCTTTGATGGATCAAGTGACTAGGGATGCTATGGCTCATGAGAACACTAATGAGAGCACTATGGCTTAGAGGCTAAGAGATTTCACTATAATGAATCCTCCTAAGTTCTTTGTCTCTCAAGTGGGTGAAGACCCTCAAGAGTTCTTAGATGAGGTTTATAAGATTATAGATGCTATGGGGGTGACTACTAGAGAGAAAGCGGAGTTGGCCGCTTATCAATCAAAGGGTGTGGCACAAGTGTGGCATAATTAATGGAAGAGGAATAGGCTTGAAGAAGCGGGTGCTATAGGTTGGGAGGTGTTCAAGACAACTTTCCTTGATAGATTCTTTCCTAGGGAGAAAGGGGAAGCAAAGGTAGAAGAGTTTATCAACCTTCGTCAAGGAGGTATGGGCGTTGAGGAGTATTCTCTTAAGTTCATCGAGTTGTCTAAATATTCTCCTTCTATGGTTGCGGATCCTAGAGATGAAATGAGTAGGTTCGTGACGGGTGTGTCTAGCTTGGTGAGAAAAGAATGTCATTCGGCTATGCTTCATGATAACATGGATACATCTCCTCTTATGGTGTATGCTAAGCTAATGGAGGATGAAAAGATCCAAGAAAAGAATAGGGAATTGAAGAGGTCTAGGTCTGATGATCAAGGTCAACCTAAGTTCAAAAAAAGGTTAACCAACCAAAATTCCTCCTATGATTATTCTATGGTGAGCAAAGGTGGGGTGTCCAACCCTAAACCTCAAGGAGGAAGTGGAGGTGGTTCTTCATATGATAGGCCTACATGTGCTAATTGTGGAAAACACCATTTGGGTAAGTGTCTCGCCTGTACGAATGGTTGCTTTGGGTGTGGAAAGAAGGGACATAAGATGAGAGATTGTCCTACACTCATAGATAAGGGGAGAGAGGCCAAGCGAGCTTTTTATAGTGGCCCGGATCCTAGTGCTCCCAAGAAAAATCGTTTTTATGTGCTTCAAGCTAAGGAGAGTAAGGAAAGTCATCCGGGTGAAGACATCCGTAAGTGCTGGTTTCCTTTGATTTAGAATGTGATGTTGAGGTCCTTATGTTGTGTTCATGTTAGCCTAGTATGAGTATGAGTTCTTCCTTAAGTGGGGGATAGTATGTTGATTATGAGGTTGTGAAGAATTCCGGTATCCTTATCACTTTCTTCTATTCCTATTCAAGCTTGAGACTTAGTGTTCTTAGTAACTTATTTCATGTTTTGGAGTCATGCATGATTATGTGTTGCATGGTTTCCTTATGTTATTCATGCTCTTGATGAGATTATGATAGAATGATAAAATGAGTAATTGATCTATATTCCCTCGTGTTGTTGTGAAATTAGTATGAGTTGCTTGTTGTGAATTCAAGAAGTGAATGTATGATCATGCCTATGTGTGCTTTGAGAGTAGTTGCATATCTTGGCTTCATGTTGTTATAATGAGCATGCTTATGATCGGAGAAGGCAGTTCCTCCATTTAAAGTAAGAAATGATGAAGTATGTGTGCCTGATGAGTTTGTAGAATGCAATGAATATATGTTGAGATAAATTTG
This sequence comes from Solanum piurae, assembly GCA_029582685.1. Taxonomy (NCBI): domain Eukaryota; kingdom Viridiplantae; phylum Streptophyta; class Magnoliopsida; order Solanales; family Solanaceae; genus Solanum; species Solanum piurae. Next base: position 19,123 of record JAJOOO010080754.1, read on the forward strand.
ATGTTTCTTTTAGTTTGTGCATGGATTATGATATTGTATGTTTGATGGGCTGCTAGTTTTGAGTGGTTACTTCTTTGAATGTTTAAAGTGTCATTCAAGGATGAATGTTCCTAACTGGGGGATAATGTAACGACTCGGAAAATGATAGGATGACCTAGAGCCTTGACGTTAGGGTTAGTATGACTTTGAGTAGATGTATGGGCTATTTTAGTACCTTAATGAGGTGAGGATGAAGTCTAGGGTTCAAGTAAGGACCCAGGCTAGCAAGTTAGGGTGAAGGAAGTCTTGTTCTTTGGTGGGCATTTTGGAGATGGGGCTGTTTGGTCGCCCAATGACCCCCACTTCGCCTAGTGGACTGGCCACTTAGTGAGCCTACTGGAGCAAAGGGCGGACTAAGTGTGCATTTGGCGAATCGCCTAGTGCACTTGGCAAGCCCAAGTGTCCAATAGACGAACTAAAATGGGCAAGGGCTGAAATCTTAAGTTGTAACTGTAGGGTCAACTTCAAATGATGATATCTCTTAGCTCAAAACGAATTGGGTGGGGCTTTACCTACCCAATTGAAGGTCTCTGAGTTCTCTTTCCAACGCCACCGAGTTTATCCAATTCCGATCTTGGAGTAAAATGTTAGACCCAAAATAGTGAAGCGCTATCAAAATGGGCGAGCCAAGGGCCATTAGGCGAGTCGCCTAGTGCCCTTGGCGAGCCAAGGGGTGCAAAGGGCGATCTTAGACGGGTTTGGTGTAAAATTTTAAGTTTAAACTTTGTGGGTCTTCAATTCTTTTCTAAGTTGAGTTCTTATTATTTTATTCCGCCCTATATGTATAAAACCATTTTAAGACCTAAACCCTTTCATGTTAGTCCCTCCAAATAGAATTAATGGAAAACCCATCTCCTCTGAATTATTTCTCTCTCTAGAAACCCTCCTTTAGAGAAGAAGAAGAAGGGAGCAATAGAGGCTAGGGTTTGATGATTTCAAGGTAGTTTCTTCTCAAATTTCTTGTGGATTTTTCGGATTAAGGTATGGTGGCTCTTTATCTAGGATTATCTCTCACCCTAGAGTCCTATCAAAGTGCTTTGCAAAGCTTGCAAAACATCAAAACCTAGATCTTTCACTCTTCAACATGGGTTCAAATTTTTATTGTTTTAAATGGCTTTATTATGAAGTAATGTGGTTGTATTGATGTTGAATGTTGATTTTATGAAAAACCCTCTCAAAGAACCCATGTTTTTCCTAAGGTCTTCAATGGTGCCCTAAGAAGTGGGTTTGTGGATTGTTCAAGCATGTGATTAGAAGATGCTTAGATTGATTTAATTTATTGAAGTAATATGATTATGCATGTCTAATTATGAATGATTGTTGGCATGTGGTGATATAAAGAATGTATGCATGAGCATGATATGAAGAATGAATGCATGAACATGATATGAGGTATGTTGTGTATGATCTAAATGCAAGTAATGTGATTATACCTAGAATTCAAGGGTGGTAGTATTGAAAGGACATTCTAAATTATGCCCTTATGAATAAAGATGTTTGCATGTGGAAGGTTTCTTCCTTATTGATGTATCTTGAATTGGTAGACTTAGGTTTCCTTTTCTTGAAAGCATGTATGAAGTTATATGATCATGAATGTTACGATGTGTTGATTTGAAAGGTTATTCTCAATTCTTCACTAAAGCATGTTAAGGGATTCTTATATGAAAGGTTATTCTCATGTTTGAATCTTTGAGCTATCCTCATGTTGGTAGAGAATGGGTGCCCATACGATAGTTGAGGCGGGGTATCTAGTAGCAATCCTTAGAGACGGATACCCATACGTTAGTTGAGACGGGGTTATCTAGTAACAATCTCTATCCCAAAGGACTTAAGCAAGTTGGAATGAGATGGATACCCATACGTTTGTTGAGGCGGGGTTATCTAGTAACAATCTCTCTTCCTTAATGAACAAATGACATAAAGGCTAAGCACCAAGAGGTCATTGAGTGGGATGGATGCTCTCATGCCAGTTGAGGCAGGGTATCTAGTAGCAATCCCTTGTGATTGATGCCCATACGTTAGTCGAGGCGGGGTGTCATGTAGCAAGCTCTTTGTTCCTTAACTATGTGCCCACATAGGATAGCTAGTGGATCCATTAGGCTAATCACCGATCGACCTTAGGGAAGTTGATCACCTTCTTACGGTGTGGGGTTATATCACACTAGATTCTATGATTTAGCTCTCATAATCTATGTAGGTTAAATGCTTATTCCCATCACGTGAGGTACCCATTGTGGTTTCTTCAGAAGTTCTATGACGCGTGGGTAGTAGTATGTGATGCTATCCATGCATTTGCATGAGTAGGCTTCAAAAGGGCTATAGTGAGAATCTCTAATTCCTAATGAAAGAATGTGTTCTAAATGAACAAATCAAGCAAGTTGACTTTATGTCTACATGAATTGATGTATGTCTCACATGTCTATATGAAATGATGCATGTTTTCCATGATATGATGCATGTCGTAGTTGACTAAAAGATATGAATCATGTTTCACCTGAGTTAGTGATATGAGTTGTTTAGCATGATATGTTGAAATGTAACGAGTCTTATCTATGGTGGCCTAGAGGAACACTTAAATGTGGTGTGAAGAGGTAGTATGGGATGCCACTTCATATCTTACTTAAGTGTGTCTTAGGGTTATTATAGATAGGGACCCTAAGATGATTGAGATGCCTTGCTTGTTGTATATGTTCTTGTATTGTGTCTTGACATTTAAGGTGCGTGAGGAGAATGGAAAGTTCACCTTGGATGGAAATGTGATGATAATAACTTGATTGTTGGTAATACTTGTATTTGATGCCTCTTATATTTTTTTCATGGAATATCTTGAAATTGGTGTCATGCATGGTTTCCAAACCAAAATGTCCGTTTTAGCATGTTTTTGGATGGTCATCATACTTAGTACATTTTTGTGTACTAACTCTATATTTTCCTCTCTATGTCTACAAGTGTAGGTTCCGGCAAGTGACTTGCTAGTTCTACTGAACACTTAGCTTGAGACTCCCAAGTTAGAGTGGTATGTCCTCATCATTGGGGGAAACATTTTAGAAGCTTTATGTTTTGTTCTACTTCTTTGTATTAGACTCTTTCTATACTTTTCTAGTGTAAAAGGGTTGTGACCTTACTTATGTTGGTTTCTAATTTTGTAGTAAGATGGCCATTGTTGTGAGGTCAAAATACATATTTTTAATCATTATTTGCCTCACATTTAGTATTTATATTTGTCCTTTTTGAGCATTAATTTTATGGATTGTGCTAAATTGTGTATTTTATTTGTAGGATTAAATTGATGGAAAAATGAAGAAGTTTGGAGCTAAAACGAATTAAAGATGAAAAGTTAAAGAAGGAAATCAAGCAGACAGCTTAATGGATTAAATTGAATAAAATAATATATTCATATATATGGAAAATGGCGGCTGAGCAATTCCCAAATCAAGCTGCTGCCACGTGGCAGCCAA
>JAJOOO010080759.1:0-11426 GCA_029582685.1 Solanum piurae
CTTACTTTACGTGATTCTATGTAATTTTCTCGTATATCTATTTCTTTATGTCATGTTTATTTTCTCATTAGCATAATTTTATTAGTATTCTAATTTTTAAATTAAAATAGAATTTATTGTTAAGTAAGGTTATAGACTTACATTTTCTTTATTATGAAGAAATAAAAATAAATCATATTTATTGCTATGTTGAAATTTGTTATAAGAGTATTATGTTAAATTTTTTGTTTTGAATTTATTACTTATGTTATATTTTCAGTTTCATTTGTTTTAGTAATATTGAATTTACATTGCACGTCATTTTTTAATTAGACTTGATAGATTATATTTTTGTCATATATTTAATAATTTATGATATTTTATTTATATATTACTATTCTTTTTATCAAACATGCATTTCACAATGTTTGTAGAAACTTCATACTTTTAGTTGTTACGATCAATTCAATTGAAATATATTAATTTGAAAAAATATAAATCAATTATTTTTTTCATAATATTAGTTACAGTAAATATGTTTATTAATTAATATATTTTCAAAAAATAATATATATCTTAAATATTTAATTTAATGTCATTTATAAAATTTCTTATTTGTCTAGTATAAATTCTAACTGATTAATTTTTATTTTTAAAATTTATTATAATTTTATGATTGTAACTGTGCATCCAAACAGAACATGTGTAATTATACTGTGGCATCCAAACAGGACATGTATAATTACAGTGTGTAATTACACTGTGACAACCAAACAGGTCAGTGTAATTACTAGACTGTGTAATTACTAGGCTAGTAATTAATACCCTAATAATTACACCAATTCCAATTACCTGGTGGCTTTCCAAACAGACCCTAAAAAAACCTTTTGATAAAATTATTTCTCAAAATAATTAATTTATAAAAAATTGGACAAACAGGTTCTACTACCTACATGTTCTCCATTAGGTCCTTAAATATTCTGTCTTACACAAACTAAAAAGAGTACCTAAGGTGAATTTTATTTTAAAATATGTGTTTGTTTATGATATTTGAACAAATTTCAACTTCAATTTAAAGTTTTAATTTAAATTTCTAACTTCAATTGTACTAATTTTATGAAAACTTTTATCTGACTTTAAAAAAATACGTTATTCATTATTTTTTCACCTTCAAACCCGACTCAAATGAAAAAAATAAAATAAAATTCAGTCATAATATGAATTTGGGTTGAATCTTAATAAAGGAGGAATCAGTTCTCTCTTTTTTTCAACTTAGATCGGGTCCTCACGAGTAAAAAAAATAAGTGAGATAATTAACCAGCCTGATATTTTGCAATTTTTTTTATAAATTATATGATTTTGGTTTATACAGTAATATATTATATACAATTATTTGTATTGTATATAAACTATTAACATAGACAAATAAGTTATTGTATATGAGTGTTGAAATTATACAATTGGTTCGTATAAAGTATTGCGGGTGATAATATATCAGAAAAAAATATATTTATATAGATACAAATACGTATAGATATACATAGTATAATAACAAAATTATTAATACATATACAAATATAAAAATATATACAAATTAATATATACAAATAGAATTTATATAAATACCTTAGATTCGTTATAACAAATTCCATTAAATTATAGCCACAGTTATTAATTATATAAAATTATAGCTATATTAAATAATATACTAATAGTATTTGCCAATTTACGCGACTTTCCTAAAATTAATTAGTTCAACCAAAATATATGAACTGAGGAAAGGACAGCACAACGTGCGGGTCCCAAAGGACGAAATAATTGAATCTTTGAAAAGATCCTAAAGTTTCTTTTTTTGTTTTTTGGTTCAAAATTGGATATAGGTGAATCATGATTTAAAATTTAATTTGAATATGTAATTTGGATTTTTTATGATTTTTTTTAATATAAAATTCTTCCAGTTGTAAAAATTATATTGTCTTATTAAATGAGCAAATTATAATTCATAAATAAGATATTAGAATATCCTAAAACGACATTTTAATAAATAGCATGTATGCATGTTCCTTCTATAAATAAATGTTTACAATTAAACTTCCAAATATGTATAATTTTACTAAATTTCAAAATCAACAATATTAGTAACTAGTTATTTTTTGATAGAATATTTTCACATGGTACAAACAGTCTCCTCATATCGATCATAAGTCTTTTTTGAAAAAAAATAAAAATAAAAATAAAATTATAATATATAAATTTTAGGTCAAGTTTTATATTTATTTATTTTTAAAAAATCACTATTTAAAATTCTGAATTATTCTTTTTTTTAGGAAATATGAAATTTAAATTTAATATGATTGTCATGAAAAATGCACGCTCAATAATTGATTTAAAATTATGACTTCGACGTGACCAAATGTAAACATTGATTCGTTGCGTTGATTGGTTGTGCGTGAGTTGTTTTTTAATGGATAAGGTAGGTTGCGTATCGATCGGTTCGATTTGGTTTGGTTTTGAAGTTTATCGGTTTGATTTATTGGTTATCGATTTATAGATATGTTAAACCGTTATAGAACCATTAAGATATTGACTTATTGGTTATTGGTTTATCATCTTACTATAATAAAAAGTAATTTTACTCTCATTATTTCTTTTATCTTTAATGAAATGATTTACAGTTACACAAATATCTAATAATTATTTTAAGTCACAATTTAAAAAAAAAAAAAAAAAAAATATGGTATCAAATTAAAAAGTGACATGGACAGAATAATTTCCTTTGATTCTTTTTCTTTCTTTAAGGAATCTTCATAAAATTGAAAGAAATTAACCAAATGTGGTTTTGAAAAAGAAATACTTTGACAAGAGAGGCCAACCACTTTACTACGATTTGACAAAGCAAAGAAAATTGTCCAAACAAATATTGATAGACATCAATTATGACAAACATTTATTTTTCAGTTGAATCCTTGCCAGCTCCATTACATATACTCTCTCAGTCTCTCCGTTTCTATTTATATGTTACTATTATTAATTTTATGAAATAACTAGTATTATAAACCAACTATTTATAGTAAAGATGACATGAAAAAACGAACGAAGAGAGTAATATATTAGAGAAAATGTTCTATCACTAGGAAAATATTGGTCAGAGTCCTGCACGTAGTAATAAACTAATTATATAGAAACTAGTGTTGATGAAAATAATCTCACATAAGACTGGGACGAGTATGAGGCTCGGGCAATCCCCTCAAACCATGAATGTGTGTGTGTGTGAATGTCTGGATATGGGCATGAAAAGAGTGGCGGTGGCACTACAACAAAAACAACTTTTAATGGTGATGAATATGCTCATTAATAAAAAGTGTTAAAATATTTATCGACTAGTTAATTGTCATTGGATCCAATATCAATATATACTTTAGGGACATTTACAAAAAATGTTAATTGCTTCTAAAAACACATTTAGCGGCAAATTGACCTATTGTAGTTATTTAATTACTGTTAATGATCATTTTTAGTGTAGTGTGGGGATCCCACATCGAATCGAATGAGAACCTTGGAGTTATCCATATAAAACTTGATCAATCCTCTTTTCTCTGAACTGCCTTTTGGGATATAAGTGAAGAGTAGGGATGTGTAAAAACGAACCAATCGATAAACAAATCGAAAAAGTGTCATTAGTTTATGACTATTGGGTAAATAATTTTTAATTGATTTTATATTAAAAAATTAACGTAAGATAATTAACCAACCGGATATTTTGCTTTTTTTGTTTTTATAAATTATACAATTTAGATTTATACAAGTAACATTATATACAAATAGACAAATAAGTAATTGTATATGAGTGGTGAAATTATACAATTGGTTTGTATAAAGTATTGTGGGTGATAATATATCAGAAAAAAAGGTCAAACACATATGCAGATCCTTAAATTTGTCCCTAAATTTCATTTTAGCACTCCAACTCAACCTTGTTTCATTTTAACCCTTCAACTCCAATTTTATGTTCCATTTTGGCACTTCTTTCCAAAGAATCAACAAAGTGGGATGTGTGTACTTCACATGCCATTATTGTGTTAAAAAATAATGGATGAACATCGTTTTTTTTTTAATTTTTTTTTTTTTGAGTTTCTGTACATTATTGTGTGAAAAAATAATTGGCAAAGTGTGTGTTTTTTTTAAAAAATAATTAGTTAATTTAAATAACATCACAGATTTTTTTTTTCATATCTAGTCTACTTGGACTAACTCAAATATCAACTTTCTAATTTTTCATTCAACTAAATACGAGTAAAAAAAAACTCATGTTCATTGCTAATTAATAACACTACAAAAAATTATTGAAACTTGATAGACTTTGTTGGGTTGTCATTGGCTTTTTTAAGAAAGAAAATCGACGAACTTTCGTCGGTTATTTTTCACACAAAAATATTGGAAAACTCTTAAAAAGAAATTGTTACTTTTTTTATAAAAAAAAAACAATGATAATCCGTCAGTTTTAATTTTTTACAATAATTAACGGATGATCGTCGATTTTTAAAATGCAAAATTAATGTTGAATAACATATATAGAAATAAAGAAATCATAAAATTAGTATTTTGTGTTAAATGGTACATAAAAGAAATAGAGTTGAAGGGTAATCTTTTATTATTTTAAAAAAAATATATTATTATTTTTGTCTTTTACACATAGAAGTGCCAAAATGGATATGGTTTTACTTTACTTTACTTCACTTATACTATATATAAGAGGCTAGGGAAGCAGCTGTTCATCTACATGCCCGCTTCCCTATCTAGGGGCAATATAGTAATTTACTAAATGTTATGTAAAATATTATTGTACTTAACTGCTTTGTTGTTGCACTTTCTTATTTATTGGACATAAAAGCCCACCCACATTTCCCTTCTTGTTTTACCTCAGCCGAAAATGTGGGTCCCCGAACTGTCTTTTAACACACTTCAACTATTCTCATTTCCTTCTTTTATTTGTTCCTCACAATTTCTCCTTAAATTTTTGTTTCACTTCGTTTCTTTTGTGGGAATTAACTTTTTAAAATTTAATTACTTCATTTATATTTTTGTTACAAAATATCTTAGAGGTACAACTTTTAAAAAAATAAAATTAAAAAAAAAGAATTAATTAACTCTTGAAATTCTATTATTATCACATGAATTTGAACAGGTGTAATAATATATATTATTAAATATTACGTAAGAGATATTATAAATCGCAATAATTAACAATTGAAAATATTTGTAAATCATATAAGAAATTTGGTTCACTAATTGGAATAGAAGAAGTCACCTATATTATTTGAAAATGACGTTAAAAGTTCTAGAATTCACAAATTAACAACTTAAAATATTTACGATTATTCACGTTATTTGGAACATGAGTAACATATATTATTCAAAAATTGGAAAAAGGACAAATATACCCTCAAACTTTTATAAATGGTATCTAAATACCCTTCGTTATACTTTTTGGACACTGATGTCCTTACCGTCCAAATTTTAAGACATATATAACATTTCTACTAACGGTAGGACACGTGTCAAAATCTAAAACGACTATCCAAAATTTATGAAATTTCAACCCATAAATAAAGACCCACCCGGATTAATTAAAAAGCCCACCCAAATTATAACCCAAAACTTCTCTAAACACTTATCATCTTCTCCACCAAATCCAAATTAAAAAGCTTCAATTTTCTTCCTCACCAAACCCTAGAACTCCCCATTCGCACTCCCAATCTCCACCACTACCGAGCAACTTTCTCCGCCCTCTTGCCACCACTGAAGCAATAGAGAAGGTAGTCAAGTTTGGAGTTTCAGCCGCATCTTCGCTTCCGCCGCTGTCATCAACGCCCCTGGTCGAGCAGAGGAGAAGAAAGAATTTGACGTAGTATTTAATGAAATTCCTAGTAATATTTAAAATGTGACTATTATATATAGCTTTTAAAAAAACAATTTAAAAGAATTTATAGTGAAGGTAAAAGAATTCTTTCTTCTCCTCAAGTCAAAGAACTTGATGTAGTATTCAGCTGGAGCATCTGTTAGAAAAAAAAAAATTTATAGTGGAGCATCATAAATTATTTTTTAAAAGCTAAATATAACAAAAAATCATCTGAAATTTGCTAACAAAAATTTATCTGGGTCTGTTTATAATTAATTGAGGATCAAAATGGGTTTATAAAATTGCTTTTGCTAACAAAAAATCAAGTGGGTTTGTTTATAATGGAATTTAGAATCAAAATGGGTGGATAAAAGAGTAGACGGTTTTGGGTTATAATTTATGGGTGGTTTTTGATAAATTCGGATGGGTTTTTTAATAAATTCGGGTGGGTTTTGGGTAGGCGCTTTTAGATTGCGACACGTGTCCCACTGTTAGTAGCAAGGTTATATACGTCCCAAAATTTGGACGGTAAGGACATCATTGTCCAGAAAGTATAACGAAGGATATTTAGATACTATTTACGAAAATTCGGATATATTTGTCCTTTTTCCCTTCAAAAATTACGTAAAAAGTACTATAAATCACAACAAACTAATAACTTCAAATATTTTTTTACAAAAAAACATATAAAATATTGGTTGATTTTTCAAAATTTGAAAAAAGGAATTACATATATTGTGTCCATGATTAAAATTAAAAATAGAGTAACATATATTAGGTTCGTGCTGGTACTTCCTTAGTACCGGACGATAAAACCCTTCCATTTTTCTTCCTCAGCCACAAAAATGGGCCCAATTTTCCAAGCAGATAGCCATTTTTTTTCTTCCTCTTTCCCTCTACTAATAGAGTAGTTAATACATATGGCCCCCTTTAAAAAACATTACTCTCTCCGTCCACAATTGTTTGGCAGGTATACTAAAAATAGATGTCTAAGATTAATTGTCAATTTAAACAATCAAGAAATAATTAGTCACTTTTTCCAATTCTACCCTTAATGATGGTGTAGTTCAATTGAAAAATTATGTAGACTTTTGGTATTCTTGGTATAATAAGGTTATATTAGTCAAATTACACCTTGTATTAAATTTTCCTTGAGGGGTGTGCATGACCTTACCCTGACAAACAATTGTGGACGGAGGGAATACTTTATTTGTTACTACATTTTCACAGACAAATTTTTTTTGTGTTTAGAGTGAAAAAAATATTGAATATTGAAAAATTATGTCTTTTTACTTAAATAATACTATAAATCATAATAATTAACAATTTAAATATTAAAATGTTACATGAAAAATTCAATTGACTCTCAAAATTCTATTGATACCATATAAAATAAGTTAGACGATAAATATATACGGTTTGAAAATGAGATAAAAAATATTATAAATTACAGTAGTTAATTTTTTTTAAAAAAAATCAACTGACTCTAAAAAAATCTATCAATGCTGCATAAATTGAGACATGAAAAGTAACATATATATTATTTGAATATTACGTAAAAAAATACTATAAATTACAATAATTTACAACTTAATATATGTAAAAGACATACTTCTAAAAAAAGTGATTAATTTTAAAATTCTATATATGCCACATAAATTGGAACAAAGAAAGTACAATAGATTATTTTTAAAATTATGTAAAAAAGTACTAACAACTTAATTTTAAAATTATGTAAAAAAGTACTAATAACTTAAAATATTTTTAAAATCATACAAAAATTTAGAAAGCTTCTCAAGTTTCATAGTAACACATAAATTGAAACAAAAAATTAAGGAAAAATTACTGAAATACACGTCTTATATTTCCCTTATTTCTAATAATCCCTTCTATTTCTAAAAACTTCTAAAATCCCTTATTTCTCTCCTAATTCTAAATTATTTTATAATGTATCCGAGCTAATTTTTAATTTATCCAAGCTACATATTATGTATCCGGTTTATTTTATAATGTATCAGAGCTAGTTTTTAATGTATCTGAATTACATATTATTTATACGATTTGTTTTACTTTTTTAGAGATTAATGTAATTACAAACTAAATAGGGATAGATTGTAATTTCATATTAAAACTATGTGAATCCTAAAATTTATACAAAAATTAATATATATTGGGCCCCGTGCCTTGTATCTAGTTTTAATATAAAAATCTTGAAGTTGCGAAAATTATTCAAATTATCTAAAAAAATTACTCCCTCCATTCCATATTAATTGAATTTTTGAGGTGTTTCACACCCTTTAAAAAAAGTAGATTAAGATTTAAATTGAACATATTTTTTCGTTTTTACCCTTATTAATTATTGTCAAATTTATGATTAAAATAACTAAATATTAATTAATCACTAATTTCAATACTAACTAATGAAGGGTAAAATTGGAAGAACAATTTAAATATAGTCTTGAAAACTGAACAATTAAGTTAATTTGAAAAATAAAAAATGTTTCAACAATTCAATTAATATGGAATGGAGGAAGTATACGTCTTATCAAATGAAACAATTATAATTCATAGATAAGCTATTAAAATATCCTAAACTGGCGCATTGATAAATCACATGTATGCATGTTCCTTTTATAAATAAATGTTTACAATTACAAACTTCCAAAGATTATAATTTTACTAAAATCATCAAGTAGTAATTAGTTATTTTTTGATGAAATATTTTTACATGGTACAAACAATCTCTTTATATCGATTTTTTTGAAAATAAATTAAAATAAATTTTAAAAAATTATTTAAAAAAAATTAATTATATTTTTTTAGAAAATCTGAAATTTAAATTTAGAATGATTATCATGATGCACACTCACATATTGATTTAAAATTAGGAAGATTTTCGCAAATAGCCACTATAATAAACTTATTATGCTCCATAACTATAATTTGCATATTTATGAGTTGTAGCTACAGTTTAAACTATCTCATTTATATAATTTGCGAATACATTTATATAATTCAGTTATTTTTATATAAACTTGAAATAACGAATTTATATAATTACTAACATTAATTTGTTGTGCCATCTTGACAAATGACATGTAACGTATAAAAAGTCGTCCCTTAGCCCCCACTTCTTGACTTCTTTCCATTTAGCTGGGACAGTGAGGATTGGGGCTACAAACAGAGGCGGACCATCCTTCTATGTAGGAGCGCATGTGTATTCGTTAACTTCGAAAAAAATCATGTGTATATAGATATATATATTTTGAAAAATTAACAGAAATTAGAATATAATTAAAAATACATTCATGAAAATATAAAATTGTCATTGTGTTGTTGGTACAAGCTACAATATCCACACCCAAGACTTGTGTTCGAATTCAGCTATTCGATTACTAAAAATCATCATCCTGATTATTTGAGGCTTTAATTTCACATGTGTTTGCCTCTAAGGGTGTGTTTGGTACGAAGGAAAATATTTTTCAATTTTCTCATGTTTGGTTGGGTTAAATGTTTTGGAAAATGTTTTCCAAATCAACTCATTTTTCTCAAATTTAAGAAAAATGACTTCCCTTCAAAACTCAAGGAAAACATTTTTCAAAACTCTCTTCCAACTTCAAGTTACAATTTTTTTCTGATTGAAAAATTCAATTTATTTTGTCCCTACCCTCAAACCAGCCCCCCAACCACCCCGCATAAAAAAATAAATTTAAAGTTTGTTTTTAAAAAAATATTTTTAACTTCAATTTTTTTACCCCACCCTCACCCCTACGCCCAGCTCACTACTAGCCTCCTTCAAAATTTCATTTTTTCACCCCTACCCTCGACCCCCCCCCACCCACCCCTTATTAGCCCGCCACCCCCAAAAAAAATTAAGTTTGTTTATAAAAAAAAATTCAAATTCAAAATTTCATTTTTTCACCCCTACACTCGATCCCCCCCGTTCACCCACCCACTACAAGCCCCTCATCTCAAATTTTAAGTTTGTTTTTAAAAAATATTTTCTACTCAAATATTATTTTCTACTCTAGTAAAAATAAAAGATATTTCTCAAAAACATTTTTCACTCATAAACCAAACACTAAAAATCTTTTCCAAAAATATTTTCTACTCACCAACCAAACATGAGAAAATAAGTCAAAAATCTACTTGTTTTCCAGATAAACATTTTCCTTCGTACCAAACACACGCTAAATCATCCAGATAATGACACGTAACATCTTTGTATTTCGAGTAAATTGAGTGAGATTTTTCTATGTTTTGTATTTTTCTTTTATATGTAGTAGATTGTTCATCTCCTTTTGCGATATAGGTCCATTGATCAAACCACGTTAAATTTTGGTGTCTTTTGGTTTACATACGATCTTTCGAGGTTTGCTTTGCTAGCTTTACCTGATTATTTCGATCCTATCATTTTAGACTGTGAGAGAACAAAATCAATATGAAATCGAACTGATTTGACCACAAAATATGAAAAAATTAGAAACCAGACACACCCTTTATATCGAAGAACAAAAGATACCCAAATACATAGATATATGAATAGCAGTTCAATTTATACGGAAATCTTGAAATTTACATGATTAAACAATAAGCTATAACTTTACATATTGAACTTATCAATCATAATTACAAAGCTAATTGTTCAGATATTTAAGTTTTTTGAATGAAATGCTAACTAAAAATCATCATCCTGATCATCTGAGGCTTTAATTTCACTTGTTTTTGCCTCTAAATCATCCAGATAATGTTGATATATATATGATGCATATCCCCATAATCCCAATAACAATGAAAACACCTTCAATCCAGTCATTCTATCTTTCAAGAACACCATTGCAAAAATTGGCACAATTGAAGTTCCCAAATTGATGACCACATTAGAGAACAAAGAAGATGCCTTAAAAACCAATCCAACTGATCCAAGAGCGTATAATTGCCAAGCAATAGCAGAACAAACTAAGTTTGTAACATATGATGATTTCCCTGTTCTGTACTCTCCCATTTCCTTCTCCAAATCCCTCCAATTACCGCTCGCGAAAAGCCCAGTTAACGAAGCAATCGTCACGAAAAAACCTATGAAAAACGACATTTTCATGACTTCTTTTAACGTGCTACTTTTGAATACCTTTTGAAACGCGAGTTCTGTAAATGTGAACTGTAAAGCGTAACCTAGAGACCCGAATGTGGTAGCTGCAAATCCGATTAGCAGAGATTTCTGAGATATTTCTCCGCTATCACCCGTCTCATTCTGGAAAATAACAGCAGAGGATGAAAAGGAGAGAAGCACAATGGAGTTGAGTATAATTGCAGTGAATTTTTGTCCGTTAAGGAGGAAGGAGGTGATCGCGTTGAATGCCAATTGAGAACCGGAAATTAGAGAATAAGTTGAGGCAGGAAGGTACTGCACTCCAACTGTAAATGACATAGAGTTTACTACTTGAAATAAACCAAGGAAGATGTAAACCGAAGCGCGAACAAATATAGAAGGCTGGTGAATGGTTAGTTCTTGTTCATTGTGAATTTTGGGTGAAGGATAGCAAATGAA
>JAJOOO010080762.1:0-26409 GCA_029582685.1 Solanum piurae
CGGTCAGACCTACGGACCGTAGATCGATTGACGGTCCGTGCTGGTCAACCGTCAATCGGGACTGAAGCTGGGCTTTAGGGGCATCGATCCACGGACACAAACTACGGTCCGTGACTTGACCTACGGACCGTAAGTCCGGCCATGGGTCAACACTTGGCCAAATTTTCTGACTGAGTTCTGGGAAAGTTTTCTGTTACGAACCACGGGCCTGCAGGACGGATCGTGAGTCCATCAACGGTCCGTAGATGGTGTCCGTGAGTGCCACCTGCAACACCAGAAATCTGAAATCTCTATTTTCGGATACGGGGTGTTACACCCTAGCTATGTATTTATTTAGTTCTTGAATTACACATGCTAGGTCAGATATTTCAGTTATTTCAGATATATATGCCTCAGTTTTTGAATGTGTCATTATCAATATATTATTGCACATTTTCAGTTTGCATGTCAGTTTGAGCTATCCAGTATATCACAGAAATTCAGTCATAGTGTGTTAATCACTTAATCCATTGGGAGTAGCATAATACCGAGTTGGACTAGGGTTGAACGTACCCAAACAGTCCCAGAACTACTAGCCACATAGGTTGTAAGTCCCCTCTGTGGGCATCATTTAGTGATCACGCCAGCCATGCCTCTATACCTGTGGCAGGGTATATTGGGTCCTCTCGATGGGGCGTATACTTCGGAATCCACATTTAGCTCATGTGGTTTTATTATCTGTTATTAGTAGCTCCCACAATTCAGTCAGACTCCATCGCATTGACCATATTTCAGTACAGTCAATATTCAGTATCAGCATGTTATAAATTTGGTCATTGCACTCAGTTAGCTCAGTATTCAATATCTGTATCATGTTCAGATTATACTCTTGCTTTACTGATTGTTCAGTTGTGTGTTATTTCAACTTTATTTTATCCTGCATGCTCAATACCTTTCAAGTACTGACGCATACTCAGCACTACATCTTCTCGTGATGTAGGTTCAGGTTCTCAGCATCCAGATCACGCTTAGATCGGTTCTCGATCTCCAGTTCAGCAGAATCAGTGGTGAGTCCTCATTCTCCGAGGACAATAGTCATGAGTTTCTTTTCAGTATTTATAGTCCTTTTGTTTCAGTTTTGCTAGGCTTAGCTGGGGCCTGTCCTAGCATTTCTAGTCAGTTAGAGGCTATTCTCAAGCACAGTTAGATTCAACTTAGTATTGAGTTTAATATCTTCTTTGTATTAAACTCATCAGTTTTCATTTATCTTAGTTATAGTGTATGGGTATTCCCCATATTTTCATTTTATTTATGATTTAGCTTCCGCATCAGTTTATTATCTTTAGTATGTTCATGATCATGCCAATGTGGTTAGCTTGGGATCACTTGTGGTCTTAGGTCCCGTGTCCATGTCTCGGGAGTAGTCTCGGGGCGTGACACAAACAAAATAGGAGCACCCCACGGGGAAGCACTAGGACAGATGAAACCTTTATTAAGAAGTTTTTGGATTTGAGCCTTAAGCTTTGTCAACTCTACCAGGGCCATGCGATACGGAGGGATGAAAATGGGACGGGTACCAAGTTCCAGATCAATGCAAAAATATATATCTCTATCTGGAGACATACTAGGTAAATCCGTAGGGAACACTTCTCTAAATTCTGATACCACAGAAATGGACTCAATAGAGGGAGACTCAACCTCAACATCCCAAATATGAGCAAAATAAGCCAAACAACCCTGCCCACCTATTTTCTAGCCCGAAGGGGAGGATATGACCTTAGCTGGCTTAGGCTTGTACACTCCTTCCCACTCTAATTTTTCTTTATCGGGGATCTCTAGAGTCACAAACTCAGTGTTACAATTAAACACAACATAATAGGGGGACAACCAAGTCATGCCTAAGATTATATCAAAGTCCGTCATATCCAATATAACCAAATCAGCCCACATTTGGAAACCCATAAACATAACAAGACAAACACGATAAACATGGGTGACTATGACAAACTCTCCAACTGGGGTAGAAACATGGATGGGGGCATCAAGTATATCACAAATCATATTAAATCCCAAGGCAAACTGTACCGACACATATGAATAAATAGAACCCGGATCAAACAAAACAGTAGCCATCCGGTCATAGACAAGAATGGTACATGTGATCACTGCGTCAGAAGACTCTGCATCGCTCTTGCCTGGAAAGGCGTAACACTGAGCCTTGTCATCTTGACGAGAGACTTCTGTGCCTGGCTACGCCGTACCTCTACCTGCGTTACCATTTCCACGGCCTCTACGACCTCGTTGATTTCCTGCTCACCCACCTTGTGGACGTCCTCGACCATTATTACCATTTCCCGTGGGTACCACAACTCTACTCTGCTATTGTGCGGGGTCTAACATGCGTGGGTGGGGACAATATCTCCTCATATGCCCATGTTTTCTATATTTATAACAAGTGCGATCAAAATTTGGCCTACTGCTCGCTGAAGGTGCGGCTCCCTGGCTATCCTGAATCAAATTCTGAGGTGAAGTTCCCGAGTAATTACCTGTGGAAGAAGGCATAGCAGGCTGAATTGGCCGGGCTGCAAGTGTCGGCCTCCCTGAACCTCTGGAGTAGGAACGAAAGTTACCAATTCTCTTAGCTTTCTTAGCCAACGCCTTAGCCTGCCCATCGCGCCTGACTCCTTCCACTTTCTTCACAAAGTCCGTTACCTCATTAAAAAATTTCCCTATAGAAGTCATGTGCACAGATAATACCTGTAACTCAGAGTTCAGTCCCTTGATGAATATATGGATCCTCTCTTCCTCAGCAGTCACCAATTGCATAGCATATCTAGACAAAGCATGAAACTTAGCCTCATAAGTAGCCACATACATACCACCTTGCTCCAAAGCCATGAACTCATCCTTCTTATGATCTCTCAAGGTTCGGGGCGCATACTTCTCTAAGAACAGAGCATGAAACTGGGTCCAAGTGAGTGGGGGTAAATCTGACAACCTGCATTCCACATAAGCTCTCCACCACAGCTTAGCCTCACCTTGAAGTTGAGAAGTCACAAACTCTACTCCATGCTGATGGACAATACCCAACTTATGCAGCATCTCATAACAATCTAAGATGAAATCATAGGGGTCCTTACTCTCAGAACCATGGAATATCGAAGGCTTCAGTTTCAGAAACTTGGTCAACATTTCGTGTTCATTACCAATCATTACAAGACCTAATAAAGGACGGAAGAAGGCATCAACACCTACAGTTCCACCTACCTTGGGGACAATAATAGCAATAGGGGGATTGGAGGTAGTTTGCATTGCTTGAACTGCGGGAAGAACTCCAGGATCAACCAATCCTTTCAGGAAAGACATAATCTGTTGAGCTAACCCTGGGTCTAAGGGAGAAAAACATGTAGTCTCAGCTTTTACCTCTTCCTCTTTTCCAACATCCTTATCAATCTTAACTTCAACATTCTCCTCTATCTCTTCATGATGCACAGAAGGATTCTCATTTCTGGGAGTATTCTCAACCGGAGCTCCATTCCTAGTTGGTGCTACCCTTCCTCGACCCCTACCCGTTGCTCTCTCTCTACCCCTGCCTCGACTGCGACCTCTTGATAAGGACTCCTCAGCGGGCTCATTGACAGGAGCTACAGGCCTGACATCATTGAAGCGAGTGTTGACCATCTGTGGACAGAAGAGTGAAAGAGATCAGATACTAATTTGGATCACCATGTACCAATTAGAACCAAGTTATAGCACGAAAGGAGACAAGAGAAACAAAGAGATTTCCTAAAATCCTATAGCCTCTCAAAGAAAAGTACAGACATCTCCGTACTGTTCCATAAGACTCTACTAGACTTGTTTTGGTACACCGAGATCAAAGAACCTAGGGCTCTGATACCAACTTTGTAACAATCCAGACCGTCGTGATTAGCACCACACTAACCCTCCGGTGGGAGAACGATTACTACAACCCAAACTAATCAACTTAACCAAAACCTATGCATTTAAAGATATAGAAGCAGGTTTAAATGCAGAAACAAAATAAGGAGTTCCCATAAACTCTGGGAATTTAACAAGACTACCAAACATTGCGGAAATATTCCCTAGAACTGAAAGTCAGTGTACCAAAACTCTAACATACCATAAGTCTAAAAAACAAGGGGTACAACCCCAAAAACTAAAACAACTGAATATCTAAAGTACTAATCTAAGTTCGAATAAAATAGACTGAGCAAAAAGGAGAACTCATGGTAGCTTGGAAGAATTGGATCACCCTTGAATTCGATTTGATCACTAATCTCCTAAACGAGGTCTGTCAGTAGCCGCCTAAAGATGCCCTATACTCAACAAAAGAAAGATCAAGTGTAGTATTAGTACATAACAACAGTGTACTGGTAGGATTACACGGCTATTCCAGTAAGTGAAATACATAAAAGCAGTCACAACGTAGTAAACACGCGTATACCAAACATATACAATATCATTGATCATTTAAGGAGCAATGTACCATTTTAGATTTTCAATAACACGCATATATGACAAGTCTATGGTCCTTTCATGGAACCCATACCCAAACTGTTATTGTGCCAAATCGTGACACCCGATCCAATTTAGTGTGTCGGAACGTGACACCTGTTCCAATATGTATGTCGGTACATGACATCAGATCCCAATTAGTGTGTCAGAACGTGATACCTGCTCCATTCAACATGCCACAATCACAATAACAATGTACATTCTCAAAATCATACAATCAAGTGTTAATTCGTGTCTTACAAACATTCATTAATACTCATTTGCATTAGGTGTGATCAACAGTGCAACATTCACATACATACACACATCACTATGAAACAATAACTATCATACATCACACAAACAAGAAATCAAACCATCACCTACCTCGAAACCAAGCTTGAATCCTCCTAAGAAACTTGGTTCTTCCCTTTCCAAACTCTTTCCGCTTGTTCTAGGTGTACAAACAATAATACAACATAAGGATCAACAATCAAAAGTCTAATTTACCCGAATTATAGCAAACCCAATAATCCAAGACCCAACTCATTATCCTAAGATGCAGCTAGGGATTTTTCCCACCATCAACTTTAGGCCAAAACCCTCCCCTAACGATAAATACCCAAGAATCTAAGTTCTACGGATCAAAAAAATGGATTAGGAGAGTAAAATCCTTACCTTTTGCACCGAAAGTAGAGGAAAACTGCCAAGAAATCGCCTGGGGTCGTCTCCTATCTCTTAAGAACGAAGTTTGCAGAATAAAGACATTTTTGAGGTTTATTTTCGACTTAAGCTGCGACTGGTCTGCTATGGCGGCCCCCATCCCGCCATATCAACCTTGCCCTGGTGGGTTAATTCCTGCCCTGGCGACTTGCACGGAAACAGAGAGTCAAAATTAGAGTTTCAAATCCCTATTTCACAACACACCTTCAACCCATGACACTCAGAAACTACCCGTTCACGCTAAGGTCACTTCCGGGAGTTCTACTCGTCTGAATTCGATTCCGTAAAGTCGTATGAGTTTCTTAACGTCTTAGCTATCTACTCATGTGATCAAAATCATAATTAGATCTTTCATTCATTACCAAATTTTCCTACACCTCACTGACTCTGATTTCATCCAAATCTGGACTAGACTAGGAATTCTCAAGTTACTACCAAAAAGTTTTCCGGCCCAAAATTTTTCCTCGTTGGATTTTCTATAACGACGGGAGAAGGTCGTTACAATGTTGGTTAATGGTAAACTTCTCACAAAATCAACTAAGTTTATTACTAATATCTTATGAAGCTTCCTTTATGATTTAAAGATGCATTGACCATGTTAATGATTTATGAATCTTCTTAAATGATTTTACTTTGCTTTAAGTTGGTCATGCATTGAATGTTTTCGATTATGTCCCCTTATGATCATGTCTCATGTTTTATTGCATTCCCCTCATACTTAGTACATTCCATGTACTAATGCATACTTGTGCCTACATTGTTTCACTAATTAGAGACTTGAAGACTTGGTGAGTCCTCATACTCCAAGGACGATGTCACTCTTATATGATTTTTCTCATTGCCATTTTCAGACTTTGTATGTGATCTATGGGTTATGTCACAATCACTTCTTTGCTATAATTTATGGCTAGTTGAGATTATGTTAGACTTTCACTTTTGTTAAACTCTTTATGTTATAGGACTATCTCTTTAAAATTCTTTATTTCTATTATCTTGTATTACGTATGCTAAGTGGCTTGTGTAGGGCCTCTCGGGGTCTTATACACCTTTTTCCGTTTAGGGTGTACCTTGGGTCGTGACAAATTTGATTTCTCTTTTTACTTGTCATTTTTTTCACAAATTAAGAAAGTGCAATTTTTTTCTTCCTATTATACCCTCAATTTATTCACATTGGGTTAATGTCTTTGAGAAAAGTAGTGAGTAAATATGTATGGGATCCTATTAATTAGTAGGATTAAAATGGTAAAATCGCGATACTAATTATTGTTCTCTTTTTTTAATGCAATATAAGAAACTAATTATTATTCTCTTAATAGGTGTGTCAAGTTAAAATTTGACAAGTAAATCAGAATAGAGGGAGTATTCAAGACATATAGCCATATCAAATTATGACACGTGGAGAGTAATATATATCACTCAAGATAAAGCTAGATGAGGAGTTTGTCTAAATCTTGCAGTGATGCGTGGAAGATGACCAAAGCAACAACATTACTACAAAGATCTATAGCATGATTCACCCCATAAAAATCATAATGGATCAAAGCTTGGAACGCCCAGAGGAAAAATCTGCAACAATCTTTAGACATTATGAAACCGACCAATGAGTGAAGCGCTAAGTTACTCCTTTACTCTTAAATATCATTCAATTAATTATTTATCATGATTTAATGAGGGTTTAATATTTGACAATTATGAGAAGTCATCTCTATAAAAACTATAGAATCATCACCTCACAAAACATCAAAAATCTCTTTATGAAGTTATACTTACATAATATTATCTATTCAACAATTAAATTGTTTTAGCTTTCCTCTTATATTAGATTTTATTTATTTGCTTATTTTGCTATTCAGTCGATTTTTCACTTATAAATTTAACTTTACTTTTTTTAGGGTAAACAATAGTGAAGTAACCTTTGTAATCTTCTACTTTAAGAGAGAGATAGATAGATAGAGAGAGAGAGTGAGAGTGAGATATATATATATATATGACCATTATCATATCAATGCATAATCCACAACAACACAGTCATGATATAACATCAACAATGAATCAATAAACAGTTCAATGCATTCTCAACTCATCACACATCAATATATAATTCAAGTTGCCTTTTTTAACCCTTTTTTCATTATTAAGATCATTCCATATGAACAAGTCAACACATCACCAAGTCCCATTACTCCCCAGTACATACAAAAAGGAAATACACGATTTTATACACTTAACAAAGGTCAAGAAGTCCACTTGCCTCAAATAATCAAACAATCACTCCGGGACTTGGGCTTTCCCCTTGTGTTGAACTTCCAAATCAATGCAATCTATTCAAATAGATAACCACAATAAGATTTCAAAACTAACCACACGCATATTACTATATGTTTAAGCTTGAACCAAAAATTCATCCAAATCTATAATCAAGTTCCTAATCTTGATGCCAATTAATAAGTCAACTCTCATATTTTCCAAATTTCAAGCCTAGGGTTAAGTTCCAATATTTCAAATATCATAAATCTAATGGTATTCATATAATACAATATACCCAATACTTAATTAGATATACCAATATGTCAAAAACTTAGATCATAAGAAATTAAAATAAATAAATAAATAGAAATTCATCATTAAGTTACAATTTGAGTAACTACAACTTTGAGAAAATCCTTAAACTTAATGCCAATATAAACCATATTTTCTGTCACGCCCCGAGGCTACCCCCTAGACGTAACAAGGGACCTAGGATCACGAGTGACCCCAAGCTAACCCTAATTCTGGCATATGACAAGCATACTAAAAAATAACTAAGTAAATCATGTACTATGCGGAAGCTAAAAATAGTGGATATATGAAATGGGGAAACCCCAACTAGTATGAATATATAAGATATATTAAGACTTTAGTGATGACTGAAACAACACTTAACAACTTGATATGAACTACTACTATGTCTGGAAAGCCTTTAAATGAATTGAGTTGTTGGGACATGCCCCCAACTAACTCTAGCAAGACTAAAGCTAAAAATAAAGACTAAAAGATAAATCATGTTTATTGTCCTCGAAGTATGAGGAATCACCACTGAAGCTGCTGAAGCCAAATTGAGGATCGAACTAAATGTGATCTGGATGCTGAGTTCCTGAACCTACATCATGAAACGATGTAGCGCAAAGTATGCGTTGTACTTGGAATGTATTGAGCATGTAGGATATAGATATGCTAAGCTGAACAAAGTATATAAGTTGAACAATGCATAACTGAGCAATGATATAATCTGAACAAGGATATAGATATGTACTAAGTATAACTAAAAATTAAACTGGATGCAATGACCTCGTACTAATTATGAAGATAACATGGTGAACTATTTGCTAAAGTAAATGCTGAAAACCTGGTCAATGCAATAAGTATGGGAGCTACTATTAACCGACATAAACTACGTGAGCTAAACGTGGAGTCCGATGTATAAACTACATTGAGAGGACCCAATATACCTTGCCAGAGGTACAAAGGCATGATTGTGGCGTGGTCACTCAATTTGATGCCCAATAAAGGGGACTTATAAACCTACGCATGCACGTATTTCTGGGACTTTGAGGGTACACTGAACCCTAGTCTAACTCGGTGCTAAATCTACTCCCAAGTGAATATTCATGAAGCTAAAATTCACTAAATACTGAATAGATCAAACTAACATGCTAACTGAGAATGCAACATTTATATATTGAGAATATATCATTCAAAATCTGAAGCATTAATTTCTGTTTAGTTGGCCTAGCAAGTATAATTCATGAACTAGGATAGATTTACACAAGCTAGGGTTCTGAGTGCTATGCATGGAATTATACTAATTTATCAAGAAACAAGTTATTTAGATCAAAGGATACATAATCACAATAAATCTTGAAAATCTAGAAACCCTAGGTCTGAACAATGTATAAGAATCTTAAGAACTAACTAAATATTAGGACCAAATGGGTGAAAGGAACCTACTATTGAAATCCCACATAACTGGTGATGAAATCTATGGATAAATCCTTTAGATTTTGGGGGTTAACTTCGAAGAACACTTGTTCTTGTTCTTGAGAGAACTGGTCGCCTCTTTTTCTTCCTTTCTCTCTAAGTTGGGTGATTTTAGGAGAATGACGGTTTTGGGTAGGTTCCAACTAGATTATTAGGCTTAGACCGAGTAAAATGACATAGTTTAGGCATCAAACGATGTAGTTTAAGTGCCCAATACATAGGGGAAAAGACCAAAATGACCCTGACTTAAAACTGACGAAGTGGCATTCACGATGGGACTGACGGACCGTCAATAGGACCACCGCCCGTCAACTGGGTCGTGGTTATGGCCCTGCCCAATAGAGCTCTACTGAAACGAGCATAACTTTTTACTCTGAGCTTAGATTTTAGCAAACTCGGTGGCGTTGGAAAGAGCACTCGAAGATATTTAAGTTGATAAGTCATGGGACACCAAATTCATTTTGTGCTAAATGATATGACCGTTTGAAGGTGACCCAAATCTTGAAGGCTGAACTGCCCCATTCACGTTCTACTTCACGGACCGTGTGAAGCACCACGGGCCGTGTAGGCCACCGTGGTTCTTCACAGTGACCTGGGGTTGTACTGGGTTGTTTCCACGTCACACTTGACGAACCGTCTAGTGGTCCGTGGTTCCTCATTGTCCTTGGGGGGTCTCTGGCTTGCTTTCACAGACATATTGACGGACTGTGTGGAGTTCCACAGTCCGTGTAGGGGCTCCTAGACCTCCGTGGTTTACCTTATTTCCTGGTTCAGTCTTAGGTAAATTTCTAAGGTGTTACATTTTCCTAATAATTCCTCAATGATTTCTCATAATCATCTACTATGAGCCATAGTTATTTGACCATCATTAATTTACTTACTTGGGGAAATAATTCAACAGAAATCACATTGTGCTTTATATACTTTTCTTAGAAATAATTTGACAAAGTAGTAAAATATCGTGGAAAAAATTGAGAATAAGAATCTTAAAGTTAAGAGATCTCAAAATTTGATTCTACCTCACATTAGTTACGCATCCAACATTAGTGCTTTGATCAAGATTTCTCCTCAAGAATCTCACATCTCCACTTTGTAGTTTGCTGCATACGAGTTTAGTATATTTAAACTATTATCTCCTTTTTCTTTAATTTATTTTTTATACATAGATCAAGTGGTAAGACTATTAAATAAATTATAGAATTGGCTAATTAAACACTCACTAAAAAAATAATTATTTAATAAATATCTATCAACTAAATGACCGTACTTATCGAATGGTTCAAAATTCTCAAACCAACTTCACCAACTGATCAAACATGACTCAGAGTAACTCGGGAGGGGTAAAACAATTTTTTTATGTAAGTTTCCAAAAATGAACTTCCGGGTTATTACATGTTGATGTATAGCTAACTTGAAATTCGAAACAACAAACTCAACAATTAGAGAGTAGAAGAACACAAGAAAATATATGTAATAAAATAAAATAGTAGAGAAGAAAAGAAGAAAATAGGCCAGGATGAAAGGTAAGGTTAAGTTGTAAGATTTTGTGTGGAGAGATGTGGTGGTTGGAGGCATGATGAATATGACTATTGTGCCTAATAATTTTCCAAAACCATTCTGGAAGTAACATTTAATTACACTACATTGTATTTCATACGTAAGCTTAGAAGGGATATTCAAGAATGAGTTTGAAGGACTAAAAATTCGCGATGAGTGTGAAGGTGAAATTCGAGTTGTTATGATCAGTGTGAAATATATTTTGAGAGATACAAGACAAATAAGATTGATTATTCAAAGTGAACATACTTTGTCATTTTACTAGGGATGGTTAATTTTTACAGGGATTTTTTCTTGTTGCTTATTAAGGTTGATTAAAAGGTTATATGCCGACTATAAGAACATTATGTCTATTTCTCCCAATGAAATTAATTCAATAGAAAATCTTTAATTTGGTTGTGTTTAATCAATTTCTAAACTATATATGTATCTTTTCTTTTCTCGAACAAAATTGTATTCAAAATATATAATTAAGTAAGTAAAAGTGTGTCTTCTCTAAATGTTAAAACTTTCAAACGAGATATAAAGTCACTTATTTCAATATTGTATTAGAGGAGATACAGATACCATGCTTGTGTTCTCTCACCCTATATCATAGTTTCATGTATTTGAAACAAGAAAAAGAATCAAGCTGATATATGATAATCCAAGAAGTTATAAAACCTTTTAAAACTTTTGAATACCTAAAAGCTAAGTGAAACACCAATATGACCCATCGCTTGGATTTTTTTCTTCCTTAGGTTACATAGGAAGAATGAAAATTAGCAGTGTTTCCTTGTTTGATTATTTCAAGTTGTTGAACCATTAAAGGTAATGAAAAAGTTACGCTCCTTATACAAAAATTATAGTGCAGATAGGTAAAATATATCTATTACTCCCTCCATTTCAAATTAATTAAATTGTTGAAACATTTTTCATTTTTCAAATTAACTTAATTGTTCAATTTTCAAAACTACTTTTAGAATGTTCTTCCAATTTTACCCTTCATTAGTTAGTATTGGAATTAGTTATTAATTAATGTTTAGATATTTTAATCATAAATTTGACAATAATTAATAAGGGTAAAAATGGAAAATTATGCCTAATTTATGTCTTAATCTTCTTTTCTTAAAGGGAGTGAAACTCCTCAACAATTCAATTAATTAGAAATGGAGGGAGTATATTTTAAATTCTTAATTTTTTCATGTGTTTACTTCTTTATATTCTAATTTTAAATTACGTTACATGTTTCTAATTTTTTTAAAATAATAATGATTTATAATCGAGTATGTAACTATGTAGTGTTTTTGTATCTCTAATTTGTTAGCACACGATATATCTGAAAAGAAAACATATTACTTGTTATCATTTTTTTTTTTTTGTTTCATAGTCTAAATTACTCATGCATTTCTTGCATTATTTTTTACTGAATAATACAAATGATTTTTGGAACAACAAAAAAGTTATGCTTTATATCTCTAATTTGTTAGCACACAATATATGTGATAATAAAACATGCTACTTGCTATCATTATATTCTTTTTGATTCTTAATCTAAAGTAGTCACACATTTTCTTGCTATCATTATATTCTTTTTTATTCTTAGTCTACAGTAGTCACGCATTTCCTGCTATCATTATATCTTTTTGATTCGTAGCCTAAAGTAGTCACCCATTTCATGCTATCATTATATTCTTTTCGATTCTTAGTCTAAAGTAGTCACACATTTCTTGCTTTTTTTATTGAATAATAATGATGATTCTTGGAATAACAAAAATATCGTGCTTTTGTATCTCTAGAACCATACATACTAGTATAAATATGTGTGACCTTAATCAGTTGTAACCAAACTAGTTCAAAAACACTTTCTTTCTCAACAAAGTTCTCCCACCCGAAATTTTGAAATTTTCGTTCTCCTTCATGGATACCTCTCTTTTCACCACCCAAAATATGAAAATCTTGAAGAATGAAAAATCTCATGTTCTCATAGCACTACTTCCAGGCCAAGGTCAAATTAATCCATGTCTTCATTTTTCAAAACAATTAATCAATTTAGGCATTGAAGTCACTTTAACCACAAGCCTATCAGCTTTCAGTAAAATAAAAAAACTCCCAAACGTTGAAGGATTAAGCTTTGCTCCTTTCTCTAATGGCTATGATGGCAAATTCCAATTAAGTTCAATTGATAAGTTTCACTTGTTCTATTCTTCTATAAAGTCTCACGGGCCAGAATTTATTTTTAATTTGATTCAATCAAATGCAAAAATTGGTACCCCTATTTCACATTTCATAAACACTACTATTATGGAATGGGTTGGTTTAGTGGCAAAAAAAATTAATATCCCATCTACATTATTTTGAATCCAACCAGCCATAATTTTTTATGTTTATTATTATAGATTCATTGATTATTCTGATTATTCCAAGAACTGTGATGCTAAGGATAAAATAATAGAGTTACATGGATTGCCACCACATAGTCCAATTGATTTTCCTTCTTTTGTGTTTGATGGCATGGAGAGTACCAAATGGGCAGTTGAGTCTATTAAAAAGCATATTGAAATGTTGAATAGTGAAGAAAATCCAAGAGTTCTTGTAAACACTTTTGATGCTTTGAGAATTATAAAGCATGTGACTATGATTGGAATCATACCATCAATTATGTTAGGTTTTCTTGACAATAATACTTTTTGAGTGGATATGATTGAGATTAGTTTGAAAAATTATATGGATTGGTTGAAATTAAAGGATAAAGGATCAGTTATTTACATAGCTTTTGGTAGTTACTCTGAAATATCAAGTCAATTGATGGAGGAGATTGGTCAAGGGCTGTTAAAATGTGGAAGACCATTTTTGTGGGTGATTAGAGAAGGACAAGACGGAGATAAGATGGAGGAAAAATTGAGTTGCAAAGACGAACTTGAAATGCAGAGGAAGATAGTAAGTTGGTGCTTTCAAGTGGAAGTTCTAAAACACCCTTCTGTTGGTTGTTTTCTGACTCACTGTGGATGAAATTCGACATTGGAGAGTATAGCATCTGAGGTACCTATCATGGCATGTCCTCTCTTGAATGATCAAGTTTGTAATACAAAATTCATTCAAGATATTTGGAAGAATGGTGTTAGACTTAATGTTAGTGAAGGTGGTGTTGTGGAAAGATATGAGTTCAGTAGATGTATCGTGATTGCGATGGGAGGCAGCAAAGAAGGGAAAGAATTGAGAAGAAATACCAAGAAATGGAGTGATTTAGCTAAGGAATCTATGAAGGAAAATGGTACATCAAGTGTGAATCTCCAGGCTTTTGGTAATGATATTTTACTTGGTCATAATGAGTACTAAATTATTCATGAATAGATGACTTGAATAAAATAGCTTGTAATTAATTATAGTTTTTGTAAGAGCCTTTTCTCCGTTTCAGAAAAAATAATGATTTTCTTGAAATTATTTAGAATGAAATATTTTTCTTAGTTTCTGTTTTTTTTTGTACAAATTCATATTTTTAATTTTGCTAATCCATAATGAAAAGAAATAGTTCTATATCATTAATCCAAAATGATAAGTGAAAATTAAGTAAGAACCTACTATATAACTTATTAAATTGAACTAACATTATAAATTTATAACTTAAAACCATTATAAATAATATAATCGCATAACTTAAAGAATGTTTGTGAAGTCTGTGTATTATAGATCATAATAAATTCTCACTCTTGTTTATTCAACAAAGCATATTAGCCAACTCAATTCAAATTGCACCATGATATTTATTTTTTAAATATGTGTATATTGTAAAAGGTTATGAACCATTTAGCCCTATTTTTTAAAAAAATATTTTTTATTTTAAATGTAATGAAACTAAACGTTTGATAATAAAAATACAAATTGGAATAGTTTATTACTTATTTTCTATTTGCCTTTTAAAATTTGAAGTTATATTAAAGTATTCAAGCGTGAACATTGCTCCAAGTTATATTCTTTAAAAAATATAAGCAGCACAAAACTTTAGCTATTGCTTCAGATGAATAATACGATGTTATTACTCTCCTTGCTACTTTTAATTTTTTTTATAAGATGCTCATTCTTCAATTCCAAGATGTGATGACATTGTCACGACCCAAAGCAAACACTAGGCGTAACATGACGTATAGAACCCCAAGAGGCGCTACACAAGCCACTTGACATACACCATACAAGACAATAGAAATAAAGACTTTAAAAGGTAGCATTTATACATCAAAAGAGTTTGACAAGCAGAAGTCTAACATAAGTCTCAAAGACATCTAATACATCATAAGGAAATTGATTAGAACGTAACTCATACATCACATACAAAGTTCAAAAAATAGAAATGACATAAACAAATTAAAAGAGTTTCGATCCTCGGAACATGATGATTCACCAATATTCAAAATCCCAAAGGATAAACTAGCCACAAGTATGGGAGGTAGGAGTGTCGAACCCTAAATTAGTGAGACAATGTACGCACAAGTATACATTAGTACATGAAATGTACTAAGTATGAAGAAATATGCATAAACATAGGAATGATAGCATAAATGACTTAAAACACTTAGACATGATCATATTGAGACATTTTAAAATTATTTAAAGAAGAAATGACATGAGAATCATAAAACATTGTCAAATTCATACTAACATAAAGGACTTAAGAAAAGTTTGAAGAAAACATAAGCATTTTTTGGGATATTAGCTTAACAGATAGTAAGACCATGAGAGATATATCATGTAATTCGGTATATCCCTCATACCGAAAGAAGGGAGTCTACTTGGCAAGGTAGAATCTGTACATATCATCATTTGCTAAAGTGGATCCACTAGTTAGGTCATTTAAGACAATCATAAGGGGGACATAATTTGGGACTAAATGTTGCTACTTAAGACTACTTTATTTAAGCCTCCACCTTAAAGCCCTCTCGGTGCTAAGTCTAAATCCCAACAGAATAGATAAAGGTCAAATATACTTTTAACATAGGAAAGACAATTATCAATACCAATCCATAACTTTCAAGATCAAAACATAGAATTACTCTTTAAATATAATTCAACAAGATGAGAAAATCTTTTACCAACGTGAATTTATTTGTGAGAAATACCTTTAACAATGATGATCATCATAGTATGTGAGAAATGTTTTCACAATAGCATTGTTACTTTCCTTTAAAAGTAACCTAAAATCATTTATAATCATTTCATAAAAACATGCATACTTCCAAAATTCATAGTTCATAGTTAATAATTGATGGGTTCATCATATGATCATGGTTGAAAGCATAATTGAGGCATGGGTAAATGCAATTTCAACTAAATATCATAGATTAACATCAAATAATGCATTAGAATACTTAATCAACCACAATAAACTATAATAGGATAAAACTCATATTTATTGAATTGAAATCCTAATTTGATCAATTGAAATTGAATTGAGAAGTTCAAATCCTTGGGGACCCCATGGAGGAAAGGAATCCATGGGAGAATACACACATTCCTTGATATTGAAAGCCGCAGAAAGATGGTGAATTAGCGACTTGAATGGAACCCTAGATCTTCTTCTTCTTTAGGTTAAGAGAATTCGGGGAGGAATGAGTTTAGCTATGTTTTGGGTAAATAGGAGAATGAGGTTGAAATTTGTAGTTTTAGGTCCTAAAAACTTATATAGGGCTTAGGGTAGAAGACAAAACGACATGGTTTTGATTTAAAATGATTAGGGAAAACACTTAAAGTCCCTTAAAAAATAACTGCTGAACTGGTTTATGGGTCAGACCTACGAACCGTAGACTATCTACAGTCTGTATAGGTCAACCATATACCAAGTACTGGGACCTTAAAATTTACCCAACTTTGACGGAACTCTTTTACGGTCCGTAGGACTTCCTATTGTTCGTAGACCCTAATTGTAGAACACAATTTTGACCCATAAAATTTCACCAAGTCTAGGACGCACTTACGATACCTATCTACGACTCGTACATAGGATGGCGGGTCGTCCTGGTGAATTGTACAAGGGTACTGGGACTTATTTTGAAAAAAAATATTTTCCCTCTTTCTACGGTTGCCATGTATGGCCCGTAGAAGCTTTTACGGTCCGTAGATGGAACTCGTAAAACTAGACTTCAGTCCATAAATTGTTTTTCTTCCTTAAATTTCTAGGTGTTACAATATCTCTTCCTTGAGAACATACTTCCTCGAATGGGACTGAAGACAACACAAGGAGGGTTGGTGTCACGACCCAGGTGTACCCCCTAGATGTAACATGAAATAAAGAATCCCGAAGGACTCCATATAAGCCACTTAGAATATCATAACATAAAGTACTAGAATAATAAAGAGTAAAACAATATTTTAGTCCAAAAAGATTTTTATTGAAAACTGAAGTCTAACTCATATCTCAATATAGCCACCTATTACAATAGAATGAAAGTGGGCCTAGCCCATACATCATGTTCAAAAAGTAAATACGAAAGTGAACCTACAATAAGGAAAGTCCATCCTCGAACCATGAGGACTCACCAAGCTCGAAAAGAATCAAAGTCCAAGCTCTAGCCACTAGAATGGAAACCCTGCCTGTCGGACCCTACATTTGGGAAAAATATAGGCAACAATATGCGTTAGTACAAAAATGCACGAAGTATGATAACTATGCATAAAAACATTTAAAACATGCTAAGAAGGACATTCCATTTCATGACATGCAATTTGACCAATAAAACATGATATAAGAGGGTTAGAAAACACAAGTCAAAACATTATGGTCAATGCAAGCTAAATCATCTTTAAGTCTTTGAACACATGAAATATACTTCTATAAGTAACCTTAGTTCATTAGTAATCTTATTGTGGGAGAATTAGCCTTAACCGACATAGAGACAAGTGAGCTAAAACATGATCACCCGGTGTCTCCCACACCGAAAAGGGTTGTTCTACTTGCCTAAGGTAGAACCATGAACATCTAACTTAAGTAGATCCACTAGCTAATCAACCTATGGGGGCACATAGTTATGGGATAAAAAGATTGCTACTAGAAACCCGACCTCTACTAACGGGACTTCTAAAAACTCTGCCTCTACTAACGGGAAAGCTTCCATCTCAATGTCAATATCCACTCGATGCTAAGCATAATTCCCTTGGAATAGTATTGTCTTACTTATTCTCATTATACATGGAAAGATATAACATCTTGTCTATCCAAGCTAGTTCATTAGGATAGCTCTTATTCATTAATTCAATTAGGTAAGAATAGCCTTTCAACCTAAGAATCCTTTCTATGTGAGAAAACCTTTCACATCATGGTTGTAAGTGTTTTATGAGAATATCATTTCAACAACACAACAACAACAACATTGGCACTTTACTCTCAAAGAACCCTTACAACATTTACATAGGTTTCAAAAGATCATGCATAAGTCATACTTTGCCCTTTCAAGGTTCAAAACTACTTTCAATCACTAAATCTAGAATTCTAACATTAGATAGGGATTTTATGATAAATTCATGTAATTCTATTACATCATGCTTTAGATCATAAAACTCCTTTTTCATAATCAACAACCCAACCCTAGGAGATCACAATTTTGGAAAACATGGGGGTTTGTCACACCCCAAACTCAAGGGGCGCAACTGGCTCCTAATGCCAGAACTGAGGCCCGAGCCGACCTTGCTGAACCATTTTCTACTAGCGCATGATAGCCACACGCAATCAAGAAAACAAACAAGTATATCTCGGCTTAAAACTAACCCTCGGCCGGCAAGGCCCCTGTCAACAGATCTATAAAGAAACAACTACTCCCAAGAGTTCATATAAAGAAATAGCCAACTAGCACAGAAGTCCTGATTGGGCCGTCGAGGCCACCATTATCTCTCTACCAAAACTGAAAGGAGCTCTATATCAAGACATTACATCAAACAACTCACAAGCTTCAGCAAACCAACAAACTAGGCCAACATGGCCATAATGTAGCTAAATACCTCACACACTAGTCAGCAAGCCTCTAAGAGTAGTAAAGATTGGCGGGACAGGGACCCAGCCTACCCATAAAAATATATACAACAAAAGCTAACAAACCTCCCAACTCTAGCAGCTCCGGAGGAAAGGGGCTAGCCAACTAGATAGAAATCAATCTTTCTGCTAAGGAGGTCTATTTGGTCATCTGTCGGGACCTGCATACATGAATGCAACGCCCCCAGGCAATGGGGTGTCAGTATAAAATAATGTACACAGTATGAAAGGCTATAGACTAAATGAGAAAGTATCATAATATACCAAAAGCAATCAGGTAAGGAAATCAAAATTTAGATAGGCATGCTAACCCACTATTGAATCTAAAAAAAATACAAAAATGATCAAATAGAAACCTAACCAAGCCCCCATAAGCTTGGTAGGTACAAACAACATACCACCTACGTAGGCCCCCATAAGCCCAGAAGGTGCCAAATCAATCTACATAACCCTATCGGTAGCCCCTTGTCTTTGTAAGAAGTCACATAGACATTTTTGGCAATGATATAACCCTGTAGGTAGTGCATAGCCCTCTTAGGCAAATCATAGCTCTGTGGGCTGCACGTAGCCCTCTTTTGCATCAATATAGCCATGTAGATAACACATAGCCCTCTTTGGTGTCAAAATAGCCCCATAGGCAACACATAACACTCTTTGGCATCAATATAGCCCCGTGGGCAACACATAGCCCTCTTAGGCAATAACATAGTCCTATTAGACAACATCATAGCCCCCATAGGCAGTTCATAACTCAATAGCTAACCACAATAGCCCCAAGGGCGACAACAAACAATTGAATAAGCTAAAGGCGAGCAATTTAGCTATAAACAATATATATATATAGTTTCCAAGTCGTTCCTAACTTAGGGTCATTCTTAAAAGATTATGAGTCCCTATAATGAGGGTTTATAACCACTCAATCAACCAACCACTCACAATTACATGTACAAGATCACCAACATTAACTACCCTACTATATCACTCCCAAGCTCTAAGGAAACATGCCGAATGTAGGGAATAGCCTTAACATACCTTTTCATTTATAATTTATGCTAAAAATACCTCTGTCCGCACCACTACAATACTAAAGAAAAAGGTAAAATCAATTAGTAATTAAGGATAAAATTACTACGACAATTCGACAATCGATACGGATTCCTATCGTAAATTACTATCCAAGACCTAAGGTATCCGTAAACTGCTAAAAAGATGGTTCCTACCTTTCTTTATATGCCCAGAACACTTGAATAAATCAAAACACTGAAAAAAATCCTGCTGCCACAACCTCCACGGAGTTACACCGCTCAATTCACCATGAAAGTTATACCAAAACAACGAGCTCGCGACTTAGGCAATTTTTGATAAGGAGCCAAGAAGAAATCATGAACACCCAAGGATGATTTGAGGAGTAATTCTCTGGTTTTCATGGGTTTCTTATGAGTTGGAATAAAGAAAAATGAAGAAGATGCTATCTTATAAGCTTCCACCGACCTAGGGGACCCACCTCACGTTCCTTCTTGCACAGTCTTGCGAAAATGCAAATATCTCTCTATTATAAAGTCGTATGAACAAACGGTTTGATGCGTTGGAAACTAGACTCCTAGAACTTCGATTTGATAGGTTGTGGGACCTAGAACTCTTTATAGAATGGGATAAAATCCCCGAGACATTTGACCCAAATTTCAGAGAAATCTTTAAAAAAGAACTTACGATAACTTTCACCAACTTTTGTTTTCCGACTTACCTAACTTCAAAACATGAGATACAAGCCTTGAACATTTAAAATATGACATACCATATCATTCTTAATTTATTACTCACCCTCTTTGTCTTTGCACGAAGGTACGAGTTAATTTAGACGTTTCGAAAAATTGAGGTGTTACATCCTTCCCCCCTTAGAAACATTCGTCCTCGATTGAAAAATCTGAGTCACGCGGTTAAGTCCTTAGGAGTTGCCAAAATTTAGGCAGAGTATCCTTTGTAAATGTGACTATCAAGGAACCTGAAACGCATAAATTCTAACCTAGGCATCTCACAAGATGACATAAATAACTAAGCAGTATAGCTCCGCAATAATAGTGCAAGCAAAATACAACGACAACAACCATAATAATAAGCAAAAACATAAAAAATCAGATAGGTATCCTACCTCACTACACTAATATAAATTTATATGCCATCACCCTGGGGTATGAAACAAGTGAGGATATTTGGACCTCATGCCATCCTCAGCTTCCCAGGTCACCTCTTCTCTATTCTTGTTTCTCCACAATACTTTAACCAAAGCCACCTCTTTGGTCCTCAATTTATGAACATGTCAATCTAATATGGCAACTGGAGTGCCCTCGTAGGACAACTCCTCTGTGATCTAAACATTCTCAACTGGGACAACCTGAGAAGGGTATCCTACACACTTCTGTAACATCAATACATGGAAAACTGGATGAACATATTCTAGCCCCGCAGGCAATTCTAACTCATAAGCCACTCGTCGTACCCTTCGAAGGAACTGGTATGTCCCAATGAATCTTAGACTAAGCTTTCCTTTCTTGCCAAATCTCATAACACCTTTCATCGGTGAGACATTTAAGAATACCCAATCATCGACACAAAACTCTAAGTCCCTTCGCCGCACATCTGAGTATGATTTCTGTCGGCTTTGAGCTGTTAGCAACCTCTCCAGAATGATCTTAACCTGCTCCACTGTCTGCTGTACTAAATCAGGTCCAATCAACCCTGACTTACCTACCTCAAACCATCCAATGGGGGATCTATATTTTCGACCATACAAATCCTCATAAAGTGCCATCCCGATGCTGGAATGATAATTATTAGTTTATGCGAACTCAATAAGAGGTAAGTGGTCATCCCAACTTCCATTAAAGTCCAGCATGCATGCCCGTAGCATGTCCTCAAGTGTTAAAATGGTGCGTTCAGCTTGGACATCTGTCTGAGGGTGAAAGGCGTTACTAAGATTAACTTGCGTCCCTAATCCTTTCTGGAAAGACTTCCAGAAGTTAGCGGTAAATTGTGCTCCTCTATCCGAGATAATAGATATTGGGACGCCGTGCAACCTAACACTCTATCGGATGTAAAGCCCTGCATAATCTTCAGCTGTGAAAGTAGTCTTGACTGGTAAGAAGTGGGCTGATTTTGTTAGTCTGTCAACAATTACCCAAATAGAGTCAAACTTACAATGCGATCGAGGTAACCCTGTAATAAAGTCCATATTAATTGCTTCCCACTTCCACAAAGGAATGGCTATCTCCTGGACTAGCCCAATAGGCTTTTGGTGCTCAACCTTCACCTGTTGGCAGTTAGGACACTGTGCCACAAACTCAGCAGCGTCCTTCTTCATCCCGTGCCACCAATAGATCTCCTTAATATCATGGTACATCTTCATCGAACCAGGGTGAATAGAATGATGTCGAAGCCCTGCAATATCCGGAACACACAATCGACTGCTATATCTGAGGACTCCATCTCCAACTATATCAAATGCTAAATACTGTTGATCCTGAGCCTTGGCTCTGAGCTTCTCTAAGCTAGGATCCTCTTGTTGCCATGCTTTTACCTCCACAACTAGAGATGATACAACTGTGTCCTGAATTGGGACCCCACTACCACCTACCTTTAACAATCTGACTCTCAAGCTAGATAACTTATGTAGCTCTCGCTCTTTCTCAACACCTAAATAGGATAAACTACCCATAGATCTTTGACTGAGGGCATCGTCTACCACATTCACCTCTTCTGGATGATATTAAATATCCACATTGTAGTCTTACAGCAACTCAAGCCACCGACGTTGTCGCAGATTTAACTCCTTTTGTCTAAATATATATTGAAGGATCTTATGATCTATGAAGATGTCAACATGAATGCCATACAAATATTGTCTCTAGATCTTTAACGCATGCACAACTATAGCCAACTATAAATCATGGGTCGGATAGTTCTTCTCATGCTTCCTCAACTGCCTTGAAGCATATGTGATAACCATACCATGTTACATTAGAACACATCCCAACCCAACACCAGAAGCATCGAAGTACACCGCATAGCCCTCTGAACCCTCTGGTAATGCTAGAACTAATGCTGATGTCAACCTGTCCTTTAGCTCCTAGAAACTATGCTCGCAAGCCTCAGTCTACTGGAACTTAGCTACTTTTTTAGTCAACTTTGTTTATGGTGCTGAAAGTGAAGAAAACCCCTCTACAAACCTTCTGTAGTACCCAGCTAATCCTAAGAAACTACGAACCTCAGTCGGAGTCATGGGTTTAGGGCAAGTCTTTACGGCCTCAATCTTTTGTGTATCAACCGTAATGCCTGCATCTGATACAATATGAACTAGGAAAACCACATAGCTCAACCAGAACTCACACTTAGAGAACTTTGTGTAAAGTTCCTGCTCTCGAAGAACCTGAAGGACTGCTCGCAAATGATTTGCATGCTCAACTTTTGAATGCGAATAGATCAAAATATCATCAATAAAAACAATCACAAACGTATCTAGATACGACTTTAATATACTATTCATCAGATCCATAAACACTACCGGGGGATTGGTCAATCCAAAAGACATAACCAAACTCAAAATGCCCATATCTAGGTCTAAAAGTTGTCTATGGAATATCTTTCCCTCAAACTCATACCTGATGGTACCTTGATCTCAAATCAATCTTCGAGAAGTACTTATCACCTTGTAGTTGATCAAACAAGTCATCGATCCTCGGAAGGGGATATTTATTCTTTATAGTAGCCTTGTTCAGCTATCGATAATCGATACACATCGTCAGTGAGCCATCTTTTTTTCTCACAAATAATACTGGTTCACCCCATGGTGAAACACTAGGCCTGATAAAGCCTTTATCAAGCAATTCTTTCAGCTGATCCTTCAATTCCTTCATCTCAGCATGAGCCATTCTATAAGGAGGGATAGATATGGGTTGTGTACTTGGTAGAATATCGATAGCAAAATCAGTTTCCCATTCTGGAGGTATACCAGGAAGCTCATTTGGAAATACATCTAAAAACTCATTAACTACTGAAATAGACTGAATAGTCGGTGGTTCTGCATATATATCATGAACGCGAACAAGATGATAAATACAACCCTTAGTAATCATCCTTCTCGCCTTAAGATAGGAAATAAACCTACCTTTCGACGTTGTTGTATCGCCTTTCCATTCCAGAACTGCCTCTCCTAGAAATTGGAATCTAACAATCTTTGTCCGACACTCCACATTAGCATAACAAGACACTAACCAGTCCATACCCATAATGACGTAGAAATTGACCATCTCTGACTCTACCAGGTCTACAAAGGTCTGACGGTCAATAATTTCTACCGTGCAACCTCGATAGACTCTTATGGAAATAATAGACTCACCAACTGGTGTAGATACAATAAAGGGTCGATCTAATGACTCTGCTACTGTACATAACTTCCCCGCAATAAATAGGGTAACATAAGGTAGAGTAGATCCAGGGTTTATCAAAGAATAAACACTATAAGAGAAAACAATTAATGCACCTGTCACAACATTTGGTGATGACTCTGAGACTTCTCGACTGGCTAGTGAATATGTACGGTTCTGGCCACTACCAGAACTAGATACTCCCTCTCTGCCTCCGCCTCTTCCAATACCTGCTGAAGTTTAGGGTCCACGCCCTGTATACTGTGCTGATGAGGAGGAACCTACTACTGACCCAGTCGACTGACCTATACCAGCCTACCTATGGTCGGGAAGTTCCTCCACCCATGCCCCTGCTTACACCTCTCGAAATGCATCCTACCGCAAGTAGCGCAACGCGGTGGTGCTGTCCTAGCCTGGCCTGAACCCCTCTGCTGCTGAGAGCTTGATGCTCGTGAACCCTCACCTGGCCCTGACTCTCCCTGACGATCAAAGCTACTACCCTGAAACTGCTGTGGTGGAGGTCTAGGTGGCCTACTAGAATATCGGGGTCTGGGACCACCCTGAAAATATCCCGGTGAACTGGTGGGCCTAGCCCTCTTCTGTCTCTCTCTCGACCCTCTCACTCATATACTCTAGATGTCAGCGATCCTCTATGCTTTGTGCAAAGGCAAAAATTCACGAGATATCCATATTATCATTTAGTGCAGTGGTAGAGCAAGCGTCGATATAGTCTAAGTCAGGCCCTCCCACAAATCTACGCACCCTATCATGCATCGTATCAACAAATGCTGGTGCATATCAAGCCAATGAATTAAATCTTACTCCGTACTCTCGGACACTCATGCTGCCCTATCGGAGGTTCAAAAACTGGTCTACCCGGCCATCCCTAATCTCTCGAGGTAAATAGTGATCTATGAAAGCTTCTGTAAAGCTATCCCAAGTGGGTAGATATGTATCTTTTCTCCTAGATCTCTCCCAACTTTCGTACCACAATACTGCAACATCACGCAATTGAAATGCTGCTAGCTCAACTGACTCAGTCATTGAGGCATGCATGACTCTAAAGATCCTATAAAGCTGATCAACAAAATGTTGAGGGTCCTCTCTGCAATCTGTCCCTGTAAATTATGGAGGATTAAAGGCAAGAAATTTACGAACTCTTGAACTTCTGGGTCCTTCAAAAAGTCCGGCAACATATGGCGTAACTGGCTGGCGCTGTGCAACTACTAATTGTGCTAACATACATACTGCACTCTTGAAATCTTGATCAGATGGAATATGAGGAACTAGATGTGGTACTGCTGGTGGAGTCGGAGGTCCTGTAGCCCTCAGAGGCTCCTGAAATAGTGGAGAAGGTATAGGGGCTGAGAATATGTGTCACGCCCCGAGCCTACACCCTGGTAGGGACTGGCACTGGAGAACCATTCCTGGCCCCAAGCGAACCCTTGACCTGGATTACTTACTTAGTGGAAGACTTAAACACAAGAGATATAGCTCATGCATAACTTAAGAAATAATAGTTTAGCCAAAATGGCAACTCAGTCTTTAAAAAACATATGTATGAATAATGTAAAGACTACTTGATGTGAGGCTAAAAATACATATTTTTAATCATTATTTCCTCACATTTAGTATTTATATTTGCCCTTTTTGAGCATAAATTTTATGGATTGTGCAAAATAATATATTTTATTTTTAGGATTAAATTGATGGAAAAATGAAGAAGTTTGGAGCTAAAAATAATTAAAGATGGAAGATTGAAGAAGGAAATCAAGCAGACAGCTTAATGGATTAAATTTATTAAAATAATATATTTATATATATATGGGAATGACGGCTGCAATTGTTGAATTTCAATGGTTGCTGCTGCCACGTGGCAGCACGTGAATAGGGAAGAAACATGTTGAGGCGGCATCACCATATTCATGCGGCGGAAAAAAATAAAAGGAATCCAATTCCTTTTGGTTTTGGATTCCTAATTTAATTTGGACTCAATTATTTTATTTAGGGTTTCTATATCTATAAATAGGGCATGCAAAGTTATTCTTGAGAAGGAGTCAAGAACCAAGATACAAGACACAATATAAATTTTCTTCTAGCTTAGGAACTTTGGAAGAGCCGCCGTGGAGGCCGGAGAATTGTGGTTTATTCTTTCTTCTCCTTTATTATTTATTTGTATTCGTGATTAATAAAAGATAGTGT
>JAJOOO010080763.1:0-25805 GCA_029582685.1 Solanum piurae
AAATATAAATCAAAATCATTATTAGTAGATGATTCAAGCTCAAGATAATCATCCATCCAATCATCCGTATCATCACTTCTAGGTTTACAAGATGGAGGTTCAACTATTGGAATATTTTTTTCCATAGATTTATATGTATTATATAACTTTCTAGCTTTTATATATATGCTATTTTTACAATCTTCAACACTAGGAGTTTCATCATCTTTAATTTCTAAATATGCATAAATCTTTTCAACCATTCTTTCAACACCTTTTAATTTGTAATTTGGGTTGAAAGTAGTAGCAGTCAAATAAATTTGAGGAATAGGGAAAAAATATTTTTTGAATTTTTCAATCATAAAAGCAAGGGAATCTTCAAATCGATCTTTACCTTTATATTTTGCAAATTCAGATGAAATAGCACAAATATTTACTAAAACAGAAGAAATAGTTGGATAATATTGACCAGAAGCAGCATTTGTTGCTTTATTAAAAAAACTTAAAAAATCAATAAGTTATTTTGTATTTTACCAATCTTCATAGCCAATTCTCAAATTCGGGTCCGCATTATGAGCATTAAAAACTAATTGTACCGACTGTTGATAAATATAAGCAACTTGAAGCATTTCAAATAAAGAATTCCATCTAGTGCATACTTCTTTTGGAACTTTTCTATATTCAAGTCCACATTCTTTACAACGATTTTTAAATTCTGTAATTCTAGCTTTTATTTTAGCTTTAAAAAATCCAATTACAAGCAAGTTTAATTTTTTCACAAGAAATTCCAAATTGAGAAATACCATCTTTTACTATCAAATTATACACATGTGCGCACATTTAATATGAAAAGAATCATTATCAATTGGACAAAGTCTACATTTTAAATAATCAATTGCTTTTAAATTATTAGAAGCATTATCTAAAGTGACACTCATTATTTTATCACATATTCCATAAAATTGTAACATAGAGCTTATTTTTGTTGCTATATAAGAACCGATTTTAGTTTCTTCAACATATTTATATCTTAATATTTGTTTTTGCATTTTCCATTCATGGTCAATCCAATGGACAGTAATTGTAAAATAATCATTACCATTAGGACTATGTCTCATATCAGAAGTAATAGATAATCTACCATCATAATAAATAAATAAACAACGAAGAAAATGACAATATTCTTTTTGATATTTAAAAAGATCACTTTTAATTGTACTTCTTGGAATACCTTCATAATCTGGGTTATACAATTCCCGAATATTGAATAAAACCAGGATGTGAAGGAAATGAAAAAGGCAAACCACAAACAGCAACCATTTTAGCTAATTCTCTACGATCTTTTTCTTTACTATATGTGCGGTGTGTGCTTCGGCTAGCCGGGTTAGTCATATTTAATACACTTTGAACCATATTAGAACCTCCAACTCCCATAGAATTTTCAGGTATGGGTATTCCATTTCTATTAGACCTTTCTATATCATCTAGGCGAGCAAATTCTTTATTACACTTTCTCAAATGTGTTCTTAGTCGTCCCGTTCCCCTTGTGTACCCGTAGTTACATATTTCATGATCAATTTACATTTCGTGCAAGTAACAGTAGTTTTTTCCTCATTTTGTACCAAAGATTTCCATACTAAAGATCTTTTAACACGTACAACGGTCTTTGAAAAAGTAGGTAAAGAGGGGACTTCATCTTGTTCCGGTAATTCGGTAGCCGGATTAGTAGGGGTAGGGGTCTCATCATCTTCCTCATTTATTTCTACTTCCTCATCTAATTCTTCCTCATTTATTTCTACTTTCTCATCTAATTCTTCCTCAAAATTAGTAAAACATCTATTTAAAGTCTCATGATCTACTTCATTTTCGGAATTAAATTCAATAGGTCGTGAGTCTCGTGTAAAAGAAGTTTCATCAACATGAGTATAATCATTAGTATTAATTCTAAATCTAGGAGGTGGCAAATTTTTAGAATTAGAACTACTTCCTCCTCCCCTATTATTTTTTCTTTCCAAATTCATGTGCAAGTTTAAAATAATTAATATTATGAAAAACAAGCAAGATAAACAAAAAAAATAAAATAACTTAATTAATAAACAAATAAAAAATTAAAGTTGGAACGAATGTACCGAACGTGTACGTAAAAGTAGACATATAACCAAAGCCGGAATTGAGAGATGCCAATTGAAGCTTCCGATTTACTTCAAATAAATCTC
The DNA here is from genome assembly GCA_029582685.1 of Solanum piurae. NCBI lineage: Eukaryota > Viridiplantae > Streptophyta > Magnoliopsida > Solanales > Solanaceae > Solanum > Solanum piurae. The sequence goes on from JAJOOO010080763.1 coordinate 2,196, forward strand.
CAAAATCCGAACTCCAAGTCAATATCACAAAATAATAATTATGAATTTATGAGAGATAGAAAATTGAGAGATTTTGTAAGATGTTAATGAAATAATTTGTGAATTTGTGATTTAAATAAAAGAATATGGGTATATTTATAGTGTTAAGGGGTTAGAGAGGAGTGGGGGGCTGTTTTGAGCCATTTTGGGCCCCAGCCCAACGGCTAAAAGGGCCCAACGGCTAAATATTAACGTTCAACTTAAAAAAAAATAAAAAATAAAATTAAATGGAAGTGACCGTTGAACCGGTTCAACTGGACAGGAACTGGACCGGAACCGGTTCTTACCGAACCGGATCAACCGGATAAAAAACCGGTTCCTTACCGGTTCAACCGGTACCGGACTTACCGGTACGGGAACTGGACCGGAATCGGACCGGACCGGTCAAAACCCTGTCCGTTTGCCAGCCTTACTCCACTCTAAGCCAAATTCCACAAAGAGGCTCAAGATTAGCTCGAAAGCCTCGGGATCCGCACGAAAGGTCCTTCTAGACTAACTAGATGTTCTGGAGCTAACAAAACCGTTAGAATTGCATTTTGAGGCTGTCTTCCTAAACTTTTGACCGAAGTCAATTGTTCAAGTTTCAAAAGCTCCAAAACACGAAAACTTGCACAGAATCCAAACGATTAATCATGTGACCAAATTGTCAGTCCCAGCAAGTCATAAATGACTTGGGTCTCTATAGAAACGGTCTAAACGATGAAAAGAAGGCAATAACACAGAAATGACCTGGAGGGTCATTGCAGTATGTGAGTAGAGGCTTATGTTTAGCAACTAGCAGTGTCGTGTGAAGAAGAAGAGACACAAAGTTGTGAAGAAGAAGGGGTAGGGAGTTGCGGATTACCTGATGTCTCTGCCTGGTACTTGGCCGTTGTTGTAGGATGGAGAATCGCTAGGGGAATAGGTTGTATTGTTAGAGTTGGACTCTACATGTATTGAGATAAGTGACGGAATAGAGAGAGGAGGAGTTTGAATCGTTGTTGGACTGTTCTCGTTGGAGTCGATAACTTCCCAACTTAATTGGAAGTAAATTTTCGTAAATGGATGAACATTTGTTTAGAAGTGAATTCTTTTTCAAAAAATTAGACATCATGACTTGCATATTTTTTGGACTGGACTGGGTCAAAGCATAATGAGCATGGTGAGCCTGAGAGATACCTAAATACACACACGGGGTGGACCGGGGTTCAATTTTATTTTTGGCATATATAAGGTTTATGCCATGGGTAATAGAGATAACCAATTTTTTTAAGGTGGTATAGTCGGGACTCAGGAGATCTACCAAATAGTTTACGATAGGGTGACTCGTCATTCATGATAGGAGTGGCAACTATCTACTAAACTTAAGCTAACGTGTTGGCAACTATCTACTAAACTTAAGCTAAAGTATAGGGAATTATCCGCTTACACAATAGGAACTAATAATTACTTCTAGATAAGCTCCATAGCATTAGGAGACATTCAAACTATAATAAAATAGTAACTAGAGATGAATAAAATTATACTCCCTCTGTCCCATTTTGTGTGGCACCATTTCCTTTTTGGCCAGTCCCAAAAAGAATGTCACATTTCCTTATATGGTAAGTATTTAAAGGTACAATTCCTCTTTTACCCTTGTTGGTCCCACTTAATCTTAAAGATAATATTCCAATACATTTATGAGGAGAGAGAAAAGTGAGTCTATTTTTTAATATGACTATTTTTTGAAGGGACAATTTGGTAAACATTTCAAAGTCTTCATTTATTTCTTAAATTCCGTGCCCGATCAAATGTTGCCACATAAAATGGGACGGAAGGAGTAATATATCCTATGACTTATTAAAAATAGACAGAAAATAAGATAGTTAATAGGGGGTGGGATGGTCAAGCGGCAGGGGGTGGGATGGTCAAGCGGCAGGGGGGGGGAGGGTCAAGCGGCAGGGGTTGGGATGTTGGGTGAGTGAGGAAGAGACAAGGAACTTGGATTGTCATTTATAGAACTTGTTTTCCTTACTTTCATTAGAGAAGTCATTTTCCTCATTTTAAAAGAACTTGTTTTCGTAGAGAAAATGTTTTCCAAAACATTTTGACCAACTCCATACCCAACACATCCTCAATGTTGTTCATTTTTGCTTTGAGAATATTGCTTACATGAGGGTATTCTTCTTATAGTGAAGAGATGCAAGAGTTTTACGGAGTAAAGATCCCGCAGAAGCAAAATCAATTCATTCCAACAACTGAAGGTGTTACTGCATGTATTACTCATCCCTCAAGTGGAACCATTGTGGTTGGAACCAAGGTCTGTATACTGATTCACCTTACCTGATGGACCTTATTTTCTGGTTATGCTCAAAATACTTCTATATATATGAAGCCTTTGCACCTCATGTCATTTTATCGTAGTTTTTTGTCCCTATTTGTATTACATTAGTTCTATTTTGATATATTGCAGAATGTTTTTTCTATAAATAATGAATTTTTTCATAGATGGCAAACTTGCACTGAGCCGGTTCTATAAAATGAAATTACAAGTCGTGTGACTCCCTTATCATGTCTAACATTGCATGTACATCATTTACAAGAGACAAGTTGCACCAAAAAACTAGTAAAGCATCTTTGTTCAAGGCCAAGTATGTTTGTCCTTATGCCTTAAAAAATTCAACTGTTTCTTTCAAGCCAAATAGTCCTCCAGATGATGTGTGGTGTAGTGTTCCAACTCTTCAGGTACTTCTTGTTCACTCCCTTTCTTTCCAGAAATGCAGTAGGTCTAAAGTGGAGTTAGACATTGACCAGCGAAGGCCAAAAATTGCAAAAATACATGCACCAAAGCTGAAATATGACCTTGCAATTCATAAAAAGACTGCAGTTGTCTTCAGAATATTCTTCACATTATGTTGCAGACTGTTTTACACCATGCCATTTATTATGTCTTTTATATACTATTTTCAAAAGTTTTAAGAATTTCAAATAATTAATCAAATTCAAATTTGATGTTACGTTTTCTGTATTGGCAACCTTTGGTCAATCTTATTTTAATGTTTACTTCTACTATTACATACATAATACACAAGACAATGATATTTTATGGACAATGACGAGTCCAAGCAGCCACCAACCCAGCAGACGAGGGGCATTCAGATGTAGACTTCAGTCCTGCTACCTTTCTTCAGTTTCTTGTGAATCTTCTTGTGGTTTTTTTAAATGCAGTTCCTGTAGAGGCAGTAACTGCTTTATCTGTATGAAAATAGAACCTCCATCTCTTTACAGTCAAAGCACAAGTTACCCTGAGACTGTTTCAAAGGGATCACAATTTCAAAAGAAGTGAATAAAATTTGAAATGCTTGTAGTCTCTGGGACCCTGGTACAATCATTGTTTATTGCTTATCTTGTTAAGACAATGCTTTTCTCTAAACAGTATGCTGGAAGACATGTAACTAATAGAAGCATACATATCAATATGATGCTGATTTTCTGTTCTAACAAGTCATTATATTCTTCTGTGGAAGCAGCACTCGTCGCTCCTGGTGATTTCACAAACAGGCAAGTCATTTCAAGGTGCATATGATTCTCCTTGCTCTGAAGGCAATCTTAGAAGAACCAGCTAAATCTCGCTCACATGCTTATACACATCTACCAAACTAGAATTCAGTTGCGCATTCTAACTAGTGCAGCAGGAAGCTATTGGCGGAGAATGAGCTTTAGATGAATGTGTAAAGTTTTTGTTAGAGGGCAAGGTTTCAGACCGCATGTCATTTGGAAGTGTACAAAGGAGTGTATGTAGAGGAAGGTGGAGATTGCTCCGTTTGCTTTATGTGTGAATCAAGGAAGAACATATTGTCTAACCTGAGTAATGATTCACTGAAGTTGATTTCGACCCCAGCTAGATCCTTGAGCAAATGAAGGAGGTGGTATAAATATAGCCGTTAACTTTATGCTTTGTGGAGGTGTAAGTCATAAGTAGTGGATGCAACTGTATCTACACCGACTGACTTACAATTCTGGATTTTCGTTGATATTTTTCACTTGTCAGTTCTCGTGGTATACTTGGTGATCATTCCTTTGCGTCTGTAGCATCCATATCCCTTCATTACTGTGCTTTAGCAATGGTATTGCTTGTACAGCTTCCAGGAGGTGCACCATCCACAATATTCTCCCTGCTTATCATTATTGAAATTATGCATCCATCAGTTTGTCCAGGGTTCAAGATTTGTATTAATAATCATCAGTTCTCAGAACCAACTTTTCGACTGAAAATGGAAGTGATTGTCCTTTTCAAGATGAAACTTTACAGGGTTTAGGGTAGTAGTTTTACCTCTAAACTTTTACTTAATTCTCCAAAAGGAGGTTCATTTGTCTTTGAATTCTTTCTAAGAGCCTGCATTTCTCAGTGCAAATGCAAATTGAGTTCACAACAGTTACAGAAAATAACCTTAGATTATACTGGACTGGCTTTGCATACTCATTCATTTTAGGGGTGAGTTGAGTAGTTTTGGTGGCATAAATAGGATATTGCCAAGAGCTGCTGGCCTCCTATTGTGACAATTCGTCTTGTCAAGGGATTTGATTTGGGAACTATGTTTATAAAATTTTACTTCCTTTTCAAGATTGATTTTTAAATGATGACTAAATATATGCAGTTTCAAAGTTAATTTTTGTGAAGGTGAGGTACACTCAATAACATTATATATTCAAAACCTGTATGATTCCAAAGAAGCTCCCTAGACAAAATCCCTATTGGAGCACAGGGGAGAAAAAGGTCAATGGATCAAGATCAATTATGATCTTATGTCGAAATATCATAAAAGATTAAAAGAAAAAAAATATTTTTAGAAAAAAGATAATAGAGCATTTGGACCAATTGGCTTCTCAAATTTGTTTTACTAAACTTGTCGGGAGATAATAGGAAAAGATGTGACAACAACAGTGAAAATATTTTGTTTTAGCAAAATTTGTCAAGGTTCATTACTCACACCAATCTGATTTTATTGTCTAAAAAAAAGTGACAAATACTTTTGCAGATTTAAGGTCATAGGTTTTAGCTTATTTGCCAACAAGATTATATACAAAGTGTTACATGAAAGGTTAGTCACTCATTACTAAATTGATTGTTTTGGTTGTAAGTATGATATCTCTTATTATTTCTTATGTTAGTAAGATATTTTTCACAATACTCTCCCCTTTTATAGAGCCAACCTAATTAGTTGAGATTAATCCAAGTAAAGACTAATGAAGAAATTATCTTGTTTTTAAAATTGCTCAGACTTATTTGCCTTACATAAAAAAAGGTATTTACTTGTTTATCTTTGGATAAATCATCTGGGTAGATCCTTCTCCAAAAGTAGGATCTAACGATAGAAGTAATGTCACATTTGATATTATTGTCCTAACATGTCTGGTAGAATTTACCTGTAAATTCATATAGCCAACTTGCACTATCCATTGATTGTGTGCTAAGTGTGAACATCAAGCTCTAGTAGGCATGGTCTAATGCCTTCTTGATCAAATGAATAAGATTTAGAGTAGAGGAACATGTTTAACATCTTTTGGTTGCTTAGAATCTTATATAATTTTTTAAATATGCAATTTCTATCAATTGTATCATTCCGTATATGTATTTTCTTTATCTAATATTGACAAATCTTCAAGCATAAGACATTCATGATTGAAACTCAGAAGTTTCATTGTGGTACACTGATAATCATCTAAACTTCTCCTCTACACTAAGAATAATATAATATTGAAGTCTCTCTATTTTTTTTATAAAAAATATATTATTTTCAAGCGGTGTTGGCCTACACATACAGAAAAAAAAGTAGATTGGCAAATTTATACTTTGCTTTCGACTTGACTACAAAGGAAAAAGAAAAGGCAATACTAATTTTTTTTTTTAAAATAAAAATCTATTTTGCCATGATAAAAGAAATGACAATTTATTGATAATTTGTTATTTCAAAATTCAATAAACTGGTTACACTATAGTACACACAGCAATTTATTAAAAGTCAACTTGACAAGATAAACTCAAAACGGTTACAACAAAGTACAATTGTTTATTTGTGCATGTTTGAAGCACTTTTTGGGAATAAAAATAGAAGAAGAAACCCCATAAACATACAACTTAAGTAGAATCATCATTCTGAGCAAAATCAAGAGATTTTTTCCCTTCATGAGCTTTTCCAAAAAAGTTTTTCATGTAATCACCAAACAAGACTTGTTTGTAGTGAGCAACTCCATCACTTTCCACAAGTTGAGGCAATGGACCTATATTTTCACTTGGCTTTGGTGTAGCAAACAATGGAACTGAAACTCTTGATTCTGAACTTGTTGTACGAACTCTATGCTCCGCGCTCTTGTATCTCCCATTACTTAAGATCTAAATCCAAAATCCAGAAATATTAGGCTTCATTTCCTTTGATTATGTAAAAGTCTAGTGTATATTTCATAAGATTAACTTATTTATGTACTTAAAAGATAACTACAAATAGTCGTTCATGAAAGTAATTTTGTGTTCTAACTATAACAAGTTTAAATACATGAATAGTGTAAAATTTTCTTAAAATTTTTAGTGTATAAACTTATGGTTACCTAAAAAGATAACTATAGGTAATTGTTCGTAAAATGAAATCAATAACCTAGAAAATATGATTGATTATCTATTACAACAGTCCATAATATAGTGTAAAAATTATTTACGCTGTCAATGTATAAAAGTGAAATCCATTCTTACCTGCATGGTATCTCCAACATTGATAACTAAAGCACCAGGAATGGGAGGAATCTCAATCCATTCATCTTCAACACCTTGTTCAAGTTTAACATATAGACCACCAATGCCATCTTGTAGTAAAACAGTTAGGGTTCCCATGTCCGAATGGCGTCCGACGCCTACGGTTAGCTCTGGATTAGGGCAACTTGGGTAAAAATTCATGTTTACCATTTTGAGCCCTGTTAGTGATTCAAATTTTTCTTCATCTAGCGTTACTCCAAGATTATCAAATAATATCTCCAATAGTATCCTCACCATTTTTGTTGATGACTTCAAGTATTCAAGAGCCACATCCCTAACATGTGAAGAGAATTAAAATAAACTTATTTTCTTATGTTTGATAACTAGCAAAACGTATTGTCCCAAAATCATTTATATATAATATCAACAAGCACTATTCGAATGGTGTGATTTGAGGATGAGGAAGAGATAATTAATGTGAAACACTATGAAACATGTTTTCCTTTATTTTTCTAGAGAAAATGAACCATCAAATATGAGAAAAATATATTTTCCTTTATATTGCAAATAATTACTCATAAAAAATAAAAGTAATAACATATTATTACTTGCTACAGTAGGTTAAAATACAGGATAGATTTTCCACACTTTGCATGTATATAATTAAAATCAAAACAAAAACAAAGTATACACATAACGTTTTTTTGGAATTAATATGCACATGACAATATGCTCTATTTGATAGAATTTAATCTATATGCGTACTTCATCTGTCTCAATTTATATGACTCATTTTTCTTTTTAGTCGGTCTAAAAAGGAATGACGATTTCTATATTTAGAAAATGACTTCATTTTAAAATGTCTATTTTATTTTTAATGAAATGATTTATAATAACACAAACATTTATGACGTATTTTTTAGATCACAAGTTTTAAAAAATCTTTCCTTCTTTTTTAAATTCTGTGTCAAATCAAACTACATCATATAAAATTTGAGATGAGGAAGTAGAAAAAGTTTATACTAAGAGTGTAACCTTCCATAAAAAGTGGGATTAGTAAGTGATCAAATTAAAGAGAAAGTGAAGAAGAGTTCCTACTTGCATTGAGGAGGCCATTGTGCACGTGCCTCATCATCATTAGTATACATCATACTAACATAATCTTTCCATTCCAAAGCCATTTCCTTTTCAGGTACAAAACTAGTCCCATATTTAACCAAAGGACTTGGACTCACTTCTTTTAGATAAACAGCCTTTTCCATAGGTGGTTGAGCAAAGAAGTTATGTGCTGCACCTTTAAGTGATTCCAATAACTCCAAAGTTACACCATGATTTACCACTTGAAAAAATCCAAGTGTCTCAGCAGCCTTTGTAATAGTTCCCACCACTTGATCATGTTCAGGACCATGTAATTTTGATAAATCAATGGCCACCAATAGTTGATCAATATCATCATTTGAATTCATGATTTTTTTGTCAATTAATATTCTCTCTTTTGGTGGTTGTATGTATCTTTCTGGTACCATTTTAATGCCATTGTCTACAAGTCCCTTTACTCCATTACCCTTTTGGACCACAAAATCAAACAGGGCATTACTTTCATCAATACTTGGGGACATATTATATTCTTGGAAATATTTTTTGGTGAATCAAGATTTTGTGATTTTGAATGAGGAAGTTGTGCTTCCTATCTATACCAATTTATAGTAATGTTTTTTTTTTTGGTTACATAGTTAAATTCTATTTTATATTTAGGAAGCAAGATTTTGGCATTTGAAGTTATTGGAAGTATAATATGATCTAGTTGTGAACATTAAAAAATATGTATGAAAAAATGTAGAAGACATTTTTCTTTGATTCTTTTTTCTAATCCTTGCTTGAATTAGTTTAATTGTTGTATAAGAATCAACATACAAAACCATATAATATGGATGTCCAAGACTCCAATGAGATGTAAGGTTCTTAAAAGCATGATTTTGAACCTCTAAGTAGGTGAAGACAAAGAAGAATATTTTGTGCTTGAATAAAATTCTATCAAGTTGCAAAGAAAATCAACTGCACACTATTCCAACTCAATATTTTCTGGTTAGTGAAGTTTTAGGAACAATATTTACCCTATCATATGAAGATATGTTTCATGTGACAAGATACGTACAATTTGTTTGAATTAACTTATTTTAAGTATCTTCAAGTCAAAATGTTTTTAAACACTTTTGAAGTATTTGAGTAATTTTTTTTAAAATGCTTATAATCACTTGATTTCAAATTAAAATGATAAAATAAGTCAAAAATCAAATATCAGATTCTTAGTGACAGGATGAAATCACAATTTTTTTTTTGGTTATTAGTCAACTGGAAAAAATAGTTGTTAGTATCTCCTTGTCAAAGAATGGTTTCTAAATACAACATTAGATCAAAAGGGTGATTAATCTATTATGGCATGAACCATGATGCCTTTTGGTGGTCAAATTTGAGACTTTGCACCAATGTGAGTGTTTTGTTGGTAGGAGAAGAATGAATTATAAACATTGCACCAATCATTTATCGTCACAACTCAATTGTACACAAGTTTGGGTATAGGGCAGTAAGGGTTAGCAGGTTTTACTTCATTTACAAGTTGATAATTTATACTCCATCTGTTTAAAGAAAAGTCTACTTTTACTTGGTATGAAGTTTAAGAAAATAAACAAGACTTTTTAATTTTATGGTCCTAAATTAATGTTATATCAAATGTATCAAAATGTCGTTTAATCTTATGACCTTAAACATGCCATGGGTAAAACTGAAATTAAAATGTTGCCAAAATACGAAAGGAGTCATTCTTTTTTAAACTGACTAAAAAGGAAAAAAAATCATTCTTTTTAAAACGAAGAGAATAATTTTTTTTAACAATTTCAGAATATTAATATATGTATTTATTAAATATTTGGACGAAGCAATGCCATATGACATCATTACGTTAAAGTTATTATAATTATTTTTTTTGGGTTGAAGAGGGCATTTTATTATCAAACAAAAAGTAAAAATTATTATAAAGAATGAACCGAATGAGAAGTTGCAGTTCCTGCTAAGTCTAATTATATTGCAACAAAGTAAAAAGGGGAATGACAATAGTAAATTAAAGCAATTGTTTGGATCGATTTATTTTAAAAGGAAAACTACATAACTTGAACCTATTAGGAAAAATATTTATCTAAATTGGATCCAACTTAATATATTTATCTTTATTATTGTAGCCATTGCCTTAATATTTTACCAGACTCGCCCCTCCCCTACCAAAGTAGCAAAATTGATTTTTTCTTCTTCATAATTTCTGTTTTCATCTAATTTTCTTTTTATTGTTCGGTAAATTTTTTATTTGTTTCCTCTTCCTTTCCTCTTTTTTTTTTTTTTTAAAAATATTTCTTATTTTTCTTCTTCTTTTTTTTCCTTTCATTTTTTTTCAAATCATAATATTGACATCATGATGAGAGAGTTATAAAAGAGAGATGTGTGTTTCTCAAACTAATAAGTGATAGTTTAGGTATGAAACTCACACTCTCAATAGTTTAGGTATGAAACTAAAAAAAAGGGATAGTTTAGGTGTATTTTTGACACTTACATTAATAATGAATGAAGGAAACCTCAGTGCTACCACAACAATATATTCATATATGGTGATGATATCATACATGATTTGAAGAGTGTTACAGATTATATAAAATAGTCCTTAATGATATCATGTCAATATATGATATGTTGTGATGGTATCATTAAGAAATTCTAAATTCGTCCCTGAAGGACTGGTCAATAATCAATGATACAATGCTATTTTATATATATATATATTAATGAGTTGATATCATTGAGAAATGAGTTGGTTGTACATGAATGAATATAAAAAATCTTAATGATATCATATCAATATATGATACCATCATGATATCATTAATGAATGAGTAGTTTTATGAATAAAGACAAAAAGGGTTTGCACTTTTGGACATTGAAGTAGTTTCTAAGAGTCGACCTACAGATCGTAGGAAGCTTTACGGGCCATAAGAAGGTAATCGTGGGAATTAAGTGGAGGTTTTGAAAATGTCAAGTCTCTGATGTGGTCTACAAGTGAACAGGGCGAGTCTTAATAAGTTATACGAGCCGTAGGAAGTGCCCCTAGAAGCTGTTTGGACTTAGTGAAATTTTGGAATGGTTTATGGGTTTCACGACCAGGTCCTACTAACCGTAGTAACATCCACGACCCGTAGGAGGAGTTTCATGAAAGTATGGACAATTAATGAGACCTAGTAATAGTTCTACAGTTTACCAGGATGGTCCGTGGAAAGTCTTATGGATCGTAGGTTCAACCGTAGACACTGTATGATGATTTTTAATCAAGGATGTTTTGGTCTTTTCTGTCACGCCCCGAGCCTTCACCCTGGGCGGGATTGGCACTCGAGAATCATTGCTGGCCCCAAGTGAACCCTTGGCCTGGCCTACTTACTCAATGGAAGACTTACTCATGATACAAGTACTTTAAAAAGTAAACTGAACTGCTCAATAATAAACTTAGAATGTATTAAAATAACATTCACATGCCAAAGTGGCAACTCAAGTCTCAACATCAAAACAAGAAATAGAAAGACTCAAGAACTAACATCACTAACTGTCTATGAAGGCTCTAAACAACTGAGATGGACGACGGGACAAGATCCACGACATCCTAAAGTACTAAACATACTGAAAGCGATAAAAGGGATCCTCCGAAAGCAAAGAGGCTAACCAACAACTCCAGAGCTCAACTAGAATCAACGATGCACTGGATGCTGATCCTGGTTACCTGTATCTGCATCATTAAAAGATGCAGGCCAAATGGCATCAGTACATTGAATGTACGAGCATGCGAAGGGAATACTAAACAAGACATAAGCTTGAAAGGAACTGAAAGAACAAATCTGGTCTCAACTCAACTCAACTGAACTCATTTCAATATAAAGTAGTATAAACAAGTGCAATATAAAGAAAATCTTTTTGAAACATGGATAACTACTCTGTGTATTTAGAAATACAATAATACTCTGTGTGTATGCAAAGATACAATGTATGTCACACCCCGAGGCTACCCCCTGGACGCGGACACGGGACCTAGGATCACAAGTGACCCCAAGCTAACCCTGCTGGCATAATCATAAGCATACTAAAGATAACTGAATAATAAAAACTGTGCGGAAGCTATAATCATAAATAAAATGAAAAGATGGGGAAAATACCCATATACTATAACTGAGATGAATGAAAACTAATGAGTTTAATACAAGGAAAATATTAACTCATAACCAAGCTGAATCTAACTATGTCTGAAAATAGCCTCTAAACTGACTAGAAATATTGGGACATGCCCCAACTAAGTCTAGCAAAACTGAAACTAAAAGACTGAAATAATGAAAAGATAACATGACTATTGTCCTCGAAGAATGAGGACTCACCACTGATGCTGCTGAACTAAAGATCGGGAACCGATCTAAGCATGATCTGGATGCTGAGAACATGAACCTACATCACGAGAAGATGTAGTGCAGAGTATTCGTCAGTACTTGAAAGTACTGAGCATGCAGGATAGAGTAAAGCTAAAATAAACACATAACTGAACAAACAATAAAGCAAGAGTATAATCTGAACAAGATACATATACTGAATACTGAGCCAACTGAGTGCAATGACCAAATTTATAACATGCTGAGACTGAATACTGATTGTACTGAAATGTGGTCAATGCGATAGAGTTTGACTGAACTGTGGGAGCTACTAATAACGTATAGTAAAACCACATGAGCTAAATATGAAGTCCGATGTATACGCCCCATCGAGAGGACCCAATATACCCTGCCAGAGGTAAAGAGGCATGCTGACGTGATCACTGAAATGATGCCCACAGAGGGGACTTACAACCTACGTGGCTAATAGTGTCACGACCCGAGCCTACACCCTGGACGTGGCCGGCACTCGAAGACCATTGCTGGTCCCCAAGCGAACCCTCATTCTGGCTGACTACAAGCGGAAAACTGATTCAAGCATACAAAGCTTAAAAACTGAAATAAAAGTTCATAAAACTTAAATTCAAACCTTAACTCAAATGAAAACTCTGAATAATAAAATAAATTATTCAACTCGCCATAAAATAGGCAAATTAAGTCTTTAAAATATTTAATAAAATAAATGATACAAACTTCTCAACTATACTGACTATCTATGAAGCCTCTAACTGATAAAGATGGAAGTTGGGACAAGACCCACAACATCCTAACAACTGATATAACCGAAAGGTAAATGAATCCTCCGGAAGCAAGGAGGCTCACCATAGCTAATTCAAACTCTCGTATGTATCAACGAAGCTCCTGTTGATGATCCTGAATACCTGTGTCTGCATCATGAGAAGATGCAGGCTAAATGGCTTAGTACGTGGAATGTACGAGCATGTAAGGGGAATTCTAAAGCATAACATAATCTTGAACTTGATAAAAATGGAAGCATACTTACCTCTTTTCAAACTTACTCAACTTAAGGATAAGATACTCAACTCAAAGATAAGATACTCAACTCAAAGATATGATATTCGACTCTGGATACTCAACTCTGGATACTCAACTTAATATGACTGAACTCATTTCAATATAAAGCAATTTAAAATAAGTGCAATATAAAGAAACAAATTGTTTAAAACATGTTGTCAACTCTGTGTGTATGCAAGGATACAACATAACTCTGAAATGTATGTAAAAATACAAATAATTGTGTATATAAGAATACAATAACTTCTGTGGGAGTTTCTCTAATCGACAACCATCACATAAGAGCTATTGTGATGATATAACGATCTTCCGTACGCTGTCAACGCATCCTATACCCGGCCAAAGGTATAGGACCTGAACTACTAAGTGGATCCACTAGTCTATTGCGAAAAGGATTCATCTAAAAAGTATGACCCTTTTCTACCCATTATGACTAATGGTTTATGGCGGCTCGGGGTTTTCTGAACCCTCCCCCATATCGGTGCTCAATACTACTCCCAAAATATACTAGCTCTTATGTTTAAAAACATACTTCTTCTGTGATTTGAGATTAGTGCTCAAAAACTTAGCTCAAAGGCTATCTTGGAAATCAAAGTTTCCCCTCTCGCTTCATTTAGAAAGCGATTACTCTTTTCTGAAAACTAGCTCGAAGGCTCTTTGGAAATCTCAGTTTCCATTCTTATTTAAATGTGAAAACATTTTAAATCTCTTTGGGAATACTTAGTCCCCATATACTTTTTTGAAGAAATGAACTTCAACTTTACTCTTTACTGAACTCAAAACTTAAGTCTTAAAACAAAGTTAAAACGTTTGTAAAAGACTTCTTAAAATATGGTTCATGCCGAATTATGGACGTGAACGACTCAATGCAAGATTTTCGATAACCATAGATAGAACTCAATACTTGGAACTCAAGAACTTCAATGATACTACTCATTTTAAGAATGCTCAACTCAGAGTTCATGTGGAATTATGAGCATGAACTACTCAACTCAATGACTCAAAGATACTTCTCAAAAGGGATTAGGAACTCAACACTTAAAGGCTTAGAACTTGAAGATACCACTTCTCTGAAGGATGCTCAACTTACGACGTGCATGCGGAGTTTATGGGCATGAACGACTTAACTCAAGGGTCAAAATATCAATAAGGAACTCATGTACAACTCTTCTCATTCTCATACTTACTTTCTCAAAATTTAACTCAAATCAATTATGGATCTCAAAAGATTCACAATTGAACTCAATACTTTCTGGAACTTTACTCTTGACTCTCTCTTGAATGTGAATTATGAATTCAAGAGTTATGGTTCATGCTATGAAGGATCTCATGATGGTAAAGTAGACTCATGAATACATTCTTCTCACTCTCATACTTACTTGCTTGAGTCTTGAATTAAGTTATTTAAATTTATAGAAGGTTTTTCAAAGAAAACTCAAAGGGACTATCTCAAATGTTCGGAAGAACTCTCAAGGCTTAACTCTTAACTCTACCTTGAATTTGGATTTATGGATTCAAGGTTATCGTTCATGTTCATGGATGATTTCTAGGTGTTTAGAAGTCATTTAGAGTAGTTAGAATCAATGCAAAGTGTTCGGACACTTTAGAATAACTTACATAGGCTAAACGACAAAAGCCCAAATTTACTGGGACTCATTTCTGGCCCACTGCTGGCGCGTCGCCCCAGCCTTCCTGGCGTAACGGGGGCGCGTCGCGCCAGCATTGCCCCAGGCAAAACTGACGATTTTTTCCTCTCGTTTTCTGACCTTAAATCGCTTTTAATCGATTTCTTTTCTCAAGTTTTCCTTAGATTCAATTACCCAACCTAAGTACACACTAATCCACTCAAAACAACACCCAAAACAATCACTTTCATCTCAATAAATCATCAAAACCCTAACAAGACAAGATTTATAATGAACCTCAAGAACACCTATCAAGAACACATAACAAGAACTTAAATCCTTCACTTTTTGAGAATGAAATTACGCTGAAAATAACATGTTTGGCATGTGGGTGAACTAAACCAACACTATGGAAGCTTACATACCTCTTAGGGATCAAACCCATGGCGAAAATCAGCTACAACACGCAAGGAACTCGACAAACGCTTGATCCTCTCCTTTTTTCTCCTCTTTTCTCTTCTTTTCTCTTCTTGAACTCTCAACTAAAACCCTAGGTGTATTTTAGAATTATAAAACTGAACCTAATAGATTAGACCCTTAAAACCTTACTAAAAATAAATTAAATCTGATTTGGTAAGGAAAAGACCAAACTACCCCTTACTATTTCCGGCTAACTTTCCTTAACTGGACAACCTAACTTCAAAAGACCATATCTCACTTACCCGACCTCAAAACGGAGAAAACTCGGTGGAGTTAGAAAGATAATTCAAAGGTCTTTTCTAAGGTGACTGGTGGAACACATAACTCATCCTGAGCTAGGAGTTATGGTCGTTTGAAGTCGACCCAAAACTCATACTTAAGTATAACTTGCAAAATTTCAGATTTTGCTATTTCCAATCTAGTTCTTTTTGAAACTCAAGGTGCTCATCTAGTGACCTGACCTTAATACTTATATTTTTTTAAAATTCCTTAGTAAAATCCTACTCACAACGAAGGACGGTTCAAGTCTTAGTTCAAAAATTTTCTGGGGTGTTACAAGTAGTTCTGGGACTATTTGGGTACGCTGAACCCTAGTCCAACTCGGTATTATGCTACTCCCAATGGATTAAGTAATTAACACATTATGACTGAATTTCTGTAAGTTGCTGGATAGCTTGAACTGAACATGCACCAATTAAACTGATATTGATGCATTAATAACTGAGGCATGTATTACTGAATAACTGAAATATCTTACCTAGCATGTGTAATTCAAGAACTAAAGAAATACATAGCTAGGGTTCTAAAATTCATGCAATAAATTGAATATTAACATACTAATCTGATTTGGATCATTCTAACAACTAAGAATCCAATAATTCTAACATTCAAGAAACCCTAGGTTTAGTCATAATAAGGGAATCAAGAAATTGACTGAAAACTAGGGATCTAATGGGTGAAAGGAACCCACTAGTGAAATCCCACATACCTGGTGACGAATTTCACGGAGAAATCTTTTGATTTCGGCGCTGGAACTGATAGAACCATGTTGCGTTCTTGAACTAGAGTTCTTGACCTCTTTTTTTTTCGTACGCTATAATTTTTCTAAGTTTTGATTAATGATTTGACTTAGGTAAGTTCTAGTTATGTTTCTAGGCTTAAACTGACTAAAACTTCATAATTTAGGGTCTAAACGACGTAGCTTAGGGGTCCAACAAAATAGAAAAATACCAAAAAACCCCTGACTTAACTGTTGTCGGAGTGACCGACGGACGATACCTACGGTCATTAGATTGGGGTCGTAGGTAAGTCTGCCCGACAGGGCTTCACTAAAATGAGAATAACTTTTTACTCAGAGGCCAGATTTTAGCAAACTTGGTGGAGTTGGAAAGATGATTCAATTACCTATCATATCATAGGTCATGGGACACATAATTCCTTTTGTGCTGGGAGTGATGACCATTTGAAGTTGACCTAATCAATAATTTCCCCCTAACTGCCTGCTAGCCTTCATTAACAATTAGACCTACGGACCGTGAATTGAACGATGGTCCGTGCTGGTCGACCGTCGTTCACGTCAGAGGCTGGGTGAAGGGGTTTCAAGATCCACGGACACAGACCATGGACCGTGGGTCGAGACTTAGCCAATTTTTTGAGCTGGGTTTGGGGAGGGATTGTAGTGGTGAACCACAGACCACTAGCACGGGTAGTGGTCTGACCTACGGTCCATGGGTGGCAACCGTGGGTTGAGTCCTCATAGATTCGAGAACGAAACCCAACATGTTCCATTTATGTCTTTTAGCTTTGTTTAAGTTTTGTATGGGCTTAGTCCCAATGTTGTATTCAAATATTAGATGGTTTGAGACATATTGTATAAAGTCTAGGAAGTTTTCCGCTTGCCATTTAATGAAAGTATCTTCGTGTGTGAAGAAAGTTTTTAATTCTTCTCTATTTTCAAGTATCTTATGCAATGAATGATCTATGAGGCTTGTATAAGACCCCTTTGGGGTCGAGTATGCCGTGTTACGACTAGGGGGTGCTCTCGGGTCGTGAAAAGCATGGTATCCATAGTTTGGGGTTTAGGTCAAGTCTGCCCGTAAGGGCTTCACTAAAATGAGCATAACCTTTTACTCGGAGGTCGGATTTTAGAAAACTCGGTGACGTTGGAAAGAGGATTCAATTATCTATCATATCATAGGTCATGGGACACATAATTCCTTTTGTGCTGGGAGTGATGACCATTTGAAGTTGACCTAATCAGCAATTTCCCCCAATTGGCTGCTGACCTTCACCAACGATCAGACCTACAGACCGTGGATCGAAAGACGGTCCGTGCTGGTCAGCCGTTATTCGCTTCAGAGGTTGGGTAAAGGGGATCAAGATCCACGGACACAGACCACAGACCATGGTCTGGCCTATGGACCGTGGTCTGGCCTACGGACCGTGGGTCTGTCCGTGGATCGAGACTTAACCGATTTTCCGAGCTGGGTTTGGGGAGGGGTTGCAATGGTGAACCACGAACCACCAGTACGGGCCATGGTCTGACCTACGGTCCGTGGGTGGCAACCGTGGGTTGCACCTGCAACTTCTCAAAATCTGTATTTTTTGTCTGTTTCGGATACGGGGTGTTACAATGTAACTCTGAAATGTATATAAATATACAAAATACTGCTATAGGAGTTTTTCTAACCGACAACCATTACTTAAGAGATATTGTGATGATACAACATTTTGTCTCACGCTGCCAAGGCCGTCCTATACCTTGCCGAGGGAATAAAACCTGACTACTAAGTAGATCCACTAGTGTATGCTAAAAATCACTAAGGAATCATCTAAAAAGTATTGACCATTTTCTACCGATGGTGACTACATGGTTTATGGGGGCTGGGAGTTGTCTCAACTCTCTCCCATATCGGTGCTCAATACTACTCCCAAAATATAATACTAGCTCTTATGTTTAAAAACATATCTTCTTTCTGTGGTTTGAGATAATTGCTCAAAACTTAGCTCAAAGTCACTTCTTGGAAATTAAAGTTTCCTCTCTTGCTTAATTGTGAAAGCATAAACTCTTTTCTGAAAACTAGCTCAAAGGCTCTTTGGAAATCTCAGTTTCCTTTCTTATTTAAATGTGTAACACTTTAAACTCTTTTGGAATACATAGTCCCTATATACTCTTTTGAAGAAATGAACTTCAACTCTTACTCTTTACTCAACTCAAAACTCAAGTCTTAAAACAAAGTTAAAACTTTTGGAAAAGACTTTTGGAAAACTCTATGAGATAGGATTTATGGTTGTTTGAAGTTGACCCAAAACTTCATACTATACTTAATTTTTGTCAAATTTCCAGATTTTCATTCTTTCCAAAAATGACTCTTTCTAATTCTAGATCTTTCTAGTTGCGGGGTGTTACAATATCTCCCCCCCGGGAACATTCGTCCTCGAATGAGATTACTCTTAGTAGGCTAAGGGTGTAACATCTAACATTCAGCTCAAACACCCAACAAGCAAATCTAACACATCAAGCTTATAAATTTAAGAGTACTAAGAAGAGAATTAGTACCTTAATTTGGGACTTCTCTGGATTCGAAGAGATGTGGGTATCTCTTCTTCATATCCTCCTCAGCTTCACAAGTAGCCTCAACAAACTGATTCCTCCAAAGAACTTTGACTGATGCTACCTCTTTTGTTCTCAATTTTCAAACTTGGCGATCTAGAATCTGAATAGAAATATCCTCATAAGATAAGTTATCCTTGATTCCAATATCTTCAGTAGGCATGATAAGTGAAGGATCACCCATGCACTTCTTCAACATGGAGATGTGAAATACCGGATGAACTGTTGCTAACTCTTGTGGTAGCTCCAACTCATAAGCTATATTGTCAATCCTCTTGGACATTCTGTAAGGACCAATATACCGGAGACTAATTTTCCCCTTCTTACCAAACCTCATAACACCCTTCATGGGTGAATCTTTCAAGTAGACACAATCATCTACTTCAAACTCTAAGTACCTTATCCTAACATCTGTATAGGATTTCTTACGACTCTGCGCTGTCTTCAACCTCTCTTGAATAACTTTCACCTTCTCCATAGCTTGATGAACTAAGTATGGTCCAATCAACCCAGCTTCAACAACTTCAAACCATCCAATAGGAGATCTGTATCTTCTCCCATAAAGAGCTTCATATGGAGCCATCTGGATGCTAGAGTGGTAACTATTGTTGTAAGCAAACTCAATGAGAGGTAGGTGATCATCCCAATTACCTTTAAAATCAATCACACAGGCCCTCAATATATCCTTTAAGGTCTGAATAGTGTGCTCTGCTTGCCCATCTGTTTGAGGATGAAAAGCAGTGCTTAAGTTCACCTTTGAACTCAAGACTTTCTGAAATGATTTCCAGAATTTTGTAGTAAATTGCGCACCTCTGTCTGATATAATCGATACTGGTACCCCATGAAGTCTAACTACCTCTTGAAGATACAACTTGGCATAGTCCTCTACTGTATGGGTAGTCTTTACCGGTAAAAAATTGGCTGATTTAGTCATTCGATATACAATCACCCGAGTCATGCTGTCTGCGAGACCATGGTAAATCTGTGATGAAATCCATATTAATCATCTCCCACTTCCATTTCGGAAGTTCTATATTTTGCGCTATATCACCGGGCCTCTGGTTCTCTACTTCAACTTGTTGGCAATTTGGACACTTAGCAACAAACTCTGCAATGCCCTTCTTCATACTACTCCATCAGTAAACTTCTTTCAAATCGTTATACACCTTTGTGGAACCCGACTGGATAGAATAGCTGGAGCTATGAGCTTCCTCCATGATCCTTTCTTGGAGATCATCTACCCTTGATACACACAACCTACCTTGATACATCAATACACCATCTCTCCCTTGTTCAAAAGCCATTACTTTTTGCTTATGAACATTTGCCTTTAATTCAAGAAAAATAGGATCTTGGTCTTGCTTCTCTTTTACTTTTGACACTAATGATGATTCAGCCCCATTCATCCCCACTACTCCTCGTTCTGTGAAATCCATTAGTCGAACTCCTAATCGTCCAAGTCTGTGTACATCTTTTGCTAACTCTTTCTTAGCTTTCTCAAAATGGGCGTTACTACCCATAGACAACCTGCTCAAGGCATCAGCAACAACATTAGACTTAGCTGGGTGATAGAGGATACTTATATCATAATCTTTGAGTAACTCTAACTACCTTCTCTGTATGAGATTAAGCTCTTTCTAACTAAACACATACTGAAGACTCTTGTGATCGGTGAACACATCCACATGAACACCATAAACATAGTGACACCATATTTTCAAAGCAAATACTACGACATCCAACTCTAGATCATGGGTCGGGTAATTCTTCTCGTGAACTTTTAACTGTCTGGAGGCATAAGCTATAACTTTGCCATTCTGCATTAACACACAACCCAAACCAACTTTGGACGCATCACAATATACAACAAAGCTTTGTGTACCTTCTGGTAAGGTCAATACTGGGGCAGTAGTCAACCTCTTTTTCAATTCTTGAAAGCTTTTCTCACAAGCTTCAGACCATTGAAACTTCACTGTTTTCTGAGTCAACTTGGTCAAAGGGGACGAAATAGATGAGAACCCCTCTACGAACCTTCTATAATATCTAGTCAACCCCAAGAAACTCCTAATATCAGTTGGAGATGTGGGTCTAGGCCAATTCTGCTCTGCCTCAATTTTCTAAGTATCAACTCTAATCCCATCACTGGAAATAATGTGGCCTAAAAATGCTAGAAACTCAAGCTAAAACTCACACTTAGAGAACTTGGCATACAACTCCCTATCCTTTAGAGTTTGTAGGACTATTCTGAGATGGCTAGCATGATCTTCCTCATTTCTCGAATAGATTAGTATGTCATCAATGAACACAATAACAAACATATCTAAGTAAGGCTTGAATACTCTATTCATAAGGTCCATGAACGCTGTAGGTGCATTAGTTAAACCGAACGACATGACCAGAAACTCATAATGACTATAACGGGTCCTGAAAGCTATCTTTGGAATATCACATTCCCTTACTTTTAACTGATGATAGCCAAATCTGAGGTCTATCTTAGAGGAACAAGTGGCATCCCGAAGTTGATAAAAGAGATCATCAATTCTCGAAAGAGGATACTTATTCTTGATGGTAACCTTATTCAACTGACGATAATCTATACACATCCTAAGTGAACCATCCTTCTTCCTCACAAATAAGACCAGAGCGCCCCAAGGTGAGACACTTGGTCGAATGAAATCTTTCTCTAATAGATCTTTCAACTGATCTTTAAGCTCTTTCAACTCTGCTGGTGCCATTCTATATGGCGGAATAGATATAGGATGAGTATCTGGAAGAAGGTCTATATCGAAGTCTATCTCTCTCTCAGAAGGGACTCCAGGAATATCATTTGGAAGCTCTTTTACTATAGGAGCTGACTGAATGGGCGGTATCTCAACACTAGAGTCATTAACTCGGACTAAGTGATGGACACACTCCTTAGAAACCAACTTCCTTGCCTTATGGTAGGAAATGAAACGACCCTTAGGCGCTGCTGAACTACTTTTCCACTCTAAGACTGGCTCATTTGGAAACTGAAACTTGACAACTCGAGTTCTACAATCAACAGAGGCATGAAAGGCATAAAGCTAGTCCATACCAAGAATGACATCAAAATCTACCATATCTAACTCAATTAAATCAGCCATGGTACTCATGTGATTGATGGAAACGGGACAATCACGATAAACTCTCTCTGCTAGAATAGACTCATCAATAGGTGTAGAAACACTGAATGGCTCACTAAGGTGCTCAGGAAGAACACCAAAATTAATAGCAACATATGGAGTTACAAAAGATAAACTCGCTCATGGATCTAGCAAAGCATAAATAGTAAAATTAAAGACTTGGATTGTCACACCCCGAGACTACCCCCGGGATGCGTACACGGGACCTAGGACCACAACTGATCCCAAGCTAACCCTCCTAGCATGATCATGAGCATACTGAAGATAAACTGAATAATATAAAATGTGCGGAAGCTATAATCATAAATAAATCTGAAATAATGGGGAATACCCACATACTAAATCTGAATATAAAAATCTGGGAGTTTTAATAAAAAAGAGATATCAAAGTCAAATACTAAGCTGAAACTAACTATTTCTAAAAATAGCCTCTAACTGACTAGAAATGTTGGGAAAGGCCCCAGCTAAGTCTAGCAAAACTAAAAATAAAGGACTAAAAATACTGAAAAGAAACTCATGACTATTGTCCTCGGAGAATGAGGACTCACCACTGATTCTGCTGAACTGGAGATCAGGAACCGATCTAAGCGTGATCTGGATGCTGAGAATCTGAACTTACATCACGAGAAGATGTAGCGCAGAGTATGCGTCAATACTTGAAAGGTACTGAGCATGCAAGATATAATAAAGCTGAAATAAACATATAACTGAAAGAGCAATATAGCAAGAGTATAATCTGAACATTATATAGATACTGAATACTGAGCTAACTGAATGCAATGACCAAATTTATCACATGCTGAAACTGAATACTGAGTGTACTGTAAATGAGGTCAATGCAATAGAATCTGAGTGAACTATGGGAGCTACTAATAACCGACAATAAAACCACATGAGCTAAATGTGGTTTCCGATGTATACGCCCCATCGAGAGGACCCAATATACCCAGCCAAAGGTCTAGAGGCATGACTGGCGTGATCACTAACTGATATTGCCCACATAGGGGACTTACACCTACGTGGCTCATAATTCTGGGACTATATGGGTACGCTGCGCCCTTGTCGAACTTGGTATTATGCTACTCCCAATAGATTAAGTGATTAACACATTATGACTGAATTTCTGTAATACTGGATATATAACTCAAAACTGAACATGCAAAACTGAGAATGCAACAATTAATCTGATAATGATTCATTCATAAACTGAGGCATGCATAACTGAATACATTATGACTAAAATACTGAATAACTCAAAATACTGACATGTACATATTCATACTTGAAAACTCCTTCTTAGAAAATAATTCAAAATTATATTATACTATGATCATTGATGACTTGGGAAGTCATACTGCATAAACATTGATGGTATATCTAGATACCATACTATTCATACATTGATGACCTACTCTATTGTCATACTAATCATGTTTTAGAA
>JAJOOO010080765.1:0-16525 GCA_029582685.1 Solanum piurae
GTGAACCATTGTGTGAATATGGAATCATTCTTTGTGTGAGGGCATTTGAACACTATAGTTCAGCTTGAACTTGCATTTGAAGCAAGTATTGTGAGCTCGAGATTCGTTGACAATGGTATGTCACAACTTGAAACTTTGAGTACACATTTGATCCTTGGATGAGTAAGTTAAGTCTTGTTGTATACATTTATGATTGATTCTTGTATATCACTATTTGAGATACCATTTTTGAACAGCCAAACTCGAGTTTGCTTGAGGACAAGCAAAAGTTTAAGTTGGGGGTGTTGATGAGTCTACAAATTGGACTCATTTAGGGCTGTATTTTGATAAAATCAGTGTCCTCAAATGCATATTTTGTCTCAATATCTGATGAAAATCCTTAAGTTTCAGGTATTTGGAGTTGGAGGGAAAGCATGCACACTACTTAGCAAAAAGGAACAAAGGCAGCTGAAAGAATGAAGAAATGAAGATCTGAGAATCACCGAACCCGTTCGGAGAGTCACAATACGGTCTTATCCTCACCTTTTGTTCTAGTGTACTGAGCCCTGAAAGAAAGGATCAAATCGGTGGTTAAAAGAAGTAGTTGGCATGTCGCCCAATGATCTAAAACACGACGATCCTGAAGGATAGAGCAAGACGAAAATGAAACCTACAAAAGTACGGATCTCCAGTTGATCGACGTTCTCGACTAACGATGCTGAATGACCCCCTGCAGCACATATCTTTGAAAACTATAAAAACTCGTTGAGAATTATTATTCTAGTAACAAATTTTTAGCCTTGAACAATAATTTTTCAGACTTTGCTTCTAGTTTTGAGTTCTAAGTTTGCAGAGGGTTTTGAAGAACTTGAAGGTTCAAAGGGTTTCAACTCCAACATTTTGCACTTGTGTCTTATGGATTCTTTACTCTTGACTTGTTTTGAGACTTAAGTCTTCATACCCATTTGAATGCAAACTCATATCGGTATAAATTTCTATCTCTTATACATGTCTAGCTAAAACCCCAATTCCTGTGGTGTGATTTTGTGAATATGGGTTAGATTATTTGTTGGGTCTTGATTGTTGATGGTTTATTTGTTGTGTAAATATGATTTCGTTTAGTAGTTGTGGTGGAACTTAATGAAATTGTAGTGGCAAATACTATTTCACCTTTGTGTTTTCGGCTTGCTCGAGAGAGAGGCCGTAAAATTAAGACTACTAAATTGATGGCTGGTGGGATTGAGTTGACATGAGGTTCAGCTCGAGAGAGTGAACCCTAGTCCTTCTCCCACACACTTAGCTCGATAGAGTGAGTGGGCTAAGGTGGAGGCTGTTCTTCATGCGACAACTCGGTGTTCGAGAGAAACCTAGTTGATTCGGGATAAGTTGCTCGAGAGAGAATTTACCCCACTATAGTCTAGCCTAGTCACAAATATTCAACAGATTTATTATCAAAAGCATGTACCCAATAGTTTAGTTTATCCCTTAATCCTATCACATCTCAAGAATCCCCTCTCCTTGATTAGTACTCTTTGCATTTTCGCTGATTTTTGGTTACTTCTTACAAAACCCCATTGTTAATTCACACTTTTGTGTTACCCCTTAGATTTAGTATGTTTGTATTCGACAATGTTTTTAGCTATGACTAATTAGAACTTAATTTTATTTTTATATTAATTCTCAAGCCTACTCCCTTGAGACTCGACCCCAACCCTTGGTTGCGTTACTTTATTATTGTACGATCGTAAACACTTTCATTGGAAGTTGTGTCTTGATTGCGCAAACATCACCTATCGATTTGTGTAAGATCATGTATTCTATGTGTACTTGTTCTATTCATATGACGCTTATAAATTACCTTGTTGTATAATTATGGACTCAGTATCCTATGCAACTAGTTACAATATAATAAGTTTAAAGTGAACTGTCCATACATTTTAATAAGGCCCAATTAAGTTGACGTCGATGGAAGTATTTAAACTTGAGATCTATTGTGGTATTTGAGTCTAAAGTGTAAAGTGATCTAGTGTATATAAGTTTTAACTTAAGTTATGGGTATTAAGGTCTGGAAATAGAATAAAATATTGAGGTGGTTGCATGACTTAACTAAGCTAGTAGAGGACAAGTAGGTGCATCATCTACTTTGACTTATTGACCAGCCTAAAGAACCAAGTAGGTGGAGCACCTACTAAGACACTTTGTACTAGATTGTTAGGCCAAGGACACTACCATCTACTTGGATTAATTATGGCCGAAATTGAGTAGACTGGAGGGATAATTGGCAGCAAGGCCCAACAAGTGTTGAAGTCCCCAAAGACCCAAGTTAAAATGTCAAGTAGGTGGGTCACCTATTTGACAATATATGGCCCAAAATTTGCCAAGAATGTCGGCCAATGTGCTTCCCTTTTAAAGGGATACATATTAGATCTTTTGCTTCATTTTTAACTTGTAAAATATCAATTTTTTGAAGTTTCTTCCTTGCTCTTTCGTGGATTAACACAGCAGCCCTAAAAACTTTAGGGTTCTTGAATATTGTCTTCCTTTTCAATTAAAAGTGTGAAGGATAGTTTAAATTCTTAAAGTACAAATTTAGAGGATTCATTTCTAGAAACTAAGGGAAGGCTACTGTCCATTTTTTCCTCTCTTTAAATATAGGTTTGGGGTGGAGAATTTTATATATATTTGTTAAGAACTCATGGATGGTGATGAATCCTTGAGTTCAATATTCTCCTATTATGCTGAAAGTTTTTTGGGGATTGATATGGGCTGCCTTATGTATATTTATGTTGGGTGTAGCTTGGCTATCTTGGCAAAGAATGTATGAAGTTGTATTAATTTATAAAAGGATGGTGTGGTGATTCACCATTTGTGTAAGGGTTGTATGGGCCTGCTGACTGTAAGGTGGTTAGGTACTGATTTACGAGGCCCTTAATGTGATTAGTTGCTCACATCAGTTTAATCATGAAATATGTCGTAGATTAACACCCTTAAGGGAGGCTAAATCGTGATAGTTGTATTGGTCAGAAAGTAAGGTATGTAAGGCTTTTAGATTTCCTATAACTTTGGCATAAATCCAACACTTAAATTACAAAGTAAGCTTTCTAAGTGCCCTTGCTAGTGACTGATCCATACTTGCAGTATAAGACAACCAATGTAGCTAATTATCTCATTCCCACTCCCTAGAGTGTTAAAGTAAGTACTCTAATATGAGTTTATTACTAGATGTACATGCTTACTCTTCTACCAAGTATTAGCATGCAAGGCTTAAACCTGTTTCATCATCAAAGTGCTTACCCTTGGCACGTATTCCCTTTATATAAATCAAAATGATCCTAGATTACACATAGTACATATCTTTATATGTTGGATATACAATCTGCCCATATCTTGCCAAGTTGCATCAGCTTTCTATCCCATCATATAAGCCATCTTTTCACATGGTCATATGTTCCCTTTATTGGTTATCACCCCATTGTGTTAGAGTGTAATGTTACCTCACAAGCTACCAACTGGGTCTATTTTACATTTTATATGTACTTACTTGGATTATGTATCCGTCCCTAAGTTGGAATCTGGCCACGTGCTATCATATAGAGTTCATATATCTTGGCTGAATGTTAAATGACTTCACTTGATATGTGCTTCAATTCGAGATGTCAAAAAGCCTATTGAGTCATATAAGCTCCTAAGTATTACAATTGTGTCACAATTTCTTCCCATGTCATTGTTATTATCTTGAGTCCATATTCATATGTATCCTACTATGTTTTACTGTCAGAAAGCTCAATAACACTATGACCACCAAAACAACAATCTCAGTGATTAAAGAAACAAATTAAAGTAATCTGTATATTTATGGGTGGCAGCCTAGAGGAAAATGAATAGCATGGGTAGATCCCAATTAGTATAGATGGGTGGGAGCTCAGGGGCGAAAGCCTAGAATGGGTCGATCCCAATTGGTATAGAAGGGGGGCAGCTCAGGGGGGAAAGGCTTGCATGGGCAGATCCCAATTTGTGTAAATATGAGGATAGCGTCCCAAGGGTTAAAATGCCTATATGGGTCATACTCTTCTACCACTAATCTACTGGTCATTTGTATCATATGTCTTATAAAGATTATAACCACTAAAAAGTAAAGAAAAGAATGTAAAATACACGATTCCACAAATATAAGCAAAAGCGGTCTCTAATCCTTATCTATTTGTATTTGGTATCACTTGAGTTCTCATTTTACATATGCTCCTATTTTTCCTTACATAGTTAGTACATTATTTTGTACTGACGTCCCTTTTTGGGTACGCTGCATTTCATGTTGCCGGAACTAATACTTAACTATTAGATCTCCTCAATAGAAGAACGTGATACTCACCAGTTATTGCTGAGCTCTAGGTTGATTCAGATTTTTGTCGAGTCGTTACTATGCCTATTTTGATAGTTATACAGTCATGGATTCTAGTAGAGGCTTTGCAGATATTGTAAAGCTAGTAACTGTATTCATAGTTTTACTTGTCACATGTATCGGTTTAGAGTCGACATGTGTTGTATATGAAGCTTCTCATTAGTAAATCTATATGCATAGTAGTTCACTTTATCATCAGAGGTCTCTTGTAAAGCATGTGTTAATATGGTATTTGTTTGCCTCACCTAGGGTTAGGGTGTGACAAAAATGGTATCAGAGTAATTCATCCTAGGATGTCTACAAAGTCGTGTCTAGTATAGCCTTACTTATGAATGTATTGTGCACCACATTTATAATTATGGGGCTGCTTGGACATTTAGGAAATGTTACTTTCCTTCATAATCCAAATCGTGCGCTAGAGCGAAGTTAAAAAGTTAATTTCAACTTGTACCTGATCATGTTATTCATATTATGCTTAGTATGGTTAAAGTTAACACTATCTAAAATGTCAACTTGCAACCTACAGAAAAGGATCTTAAGTGATCAAAACATTTACTAGATTGAGCTCTCCCACTGCAGAAGGTATGTAATGGCTTTTATGTTATTTGCATCTAAAGTTGAATTTGTACCATTTGTATCACGTTGGTTCAATTGAGAAAGATATAGTATTGTTATCCATATGTTTAAAAAAATGATGGGTTACCTAGTTACATATATGAGCAGGAGCATTTCCAAACACATCTTCTTAGGAGGATGTACGCAACTCTTGAGTTCTATATTTCCTCCATATTTATAGGATCTATTTTTATAGAGGACACTCGTTCTTAGTTTGTGATATACATAGAATTTTCAGCGTTACACATGTACTCGAAATTGATGATGTTCAACTAGTTTCTTTTAGTTGGAAGAAATCAGTGGCACAATTTTATATGCGAATGTATCACTGAAATATTGTTACATGTGATACCCCTAATTGGCTGACAAGGCCCACATTTTGACCATATATCATCCCGAATATGTTAATAGTTTGATTTTTATATGGTATGTGCCAACCAGCCCGAATAAGTACCAATAACATTTGTATTCTTTTGTTGGATGTACAGCTTAGATGAGTGTTCAAATTGCTGCAAATGATATATGTATGGTAGTTCTTACTATGATCTATTTTTTGGCTATAGGGGATTAGTGTGTGACCAAAGGGTAAGGTTAACAAAAGGAAAATTGATTGGTTAGACCTAAGTTATCAATAGTTAGGTTGTACATAGTGGGATTAGAGTACATGAAGCTACTAGTATTGATTAAAATGTACTTGTTAGATAGTACGCATGTGAGAATGAAGCTTGAATGACATGGGTCGAATATGTACGTAAAGCTTCTAGTTAGAAAGATACGGGTTATGTCAAATCCCCTAAACATAGGAGTAGGGGTTCTATGAGGATGCTATAGAGGAGTTAGATAGGTGGTTATGTAAGGGTGATTGCTAAGTGTATCAAGCAAGAAAAATATATCGACTCTTCAACCCTAACGAGCTATAAAGACGCACCCTAGAACAACTTTGTGAACCGTTGTTAGACAGAGAAGTCATTTTAGTATTGATTCAAGTCTTGATATTTTGTCTTGATAACAACAAGAAAAAAAGAGGGGAATAGAAATGTTACTTAGATAGAAGATACATGGACCTAGTTCATCTACATCATTAGTACAAAAGAGAAGTAGAGCATTATACCCATGTATAGACTTCCATCAAATTTAATAGAGCTACTACAAGATTCATTTAATAGATGTCTGCAGTAATTCATCAATCATAGTCCAATAAAGGGAGAGGAAAATATTATAGTATGCTAGTTATTCTTATTTGCGATCTTGCATGGGAAAAGAGTCGAAGCACCCTCACTGTCATAAAAAAGAGGAAATCTATTAGTATGGCCATACATATCTAGTTAAGTCCAAAGTGACTAACTCTAAGACATTATGAATCATGGTATAGCTTTATACGTACCTGAAATTTACATGTTATTAAAGTTCTTATTTTATGGTGCATTCAAGCTTCACTATTATTTTCTATTTTGACTTTCAAAAGGCACCAGACATTGAGCGTGATATAGCACAAGCTAGTAACAAAGGTAAAGTTGACCTCGGCCTCCTACTCCATATGATGAACTATTGTAGATTTTTTTCTCTATCTTAAATACATTATTTGTATTAACCTAGAAGGAAGCCAAGTTCCAATAGAAGAACACCTATAAGAATTCGTAGGAGATTGAAGTGAATAGATCGGGAAATCAATTGTATGTGTTTTGAGGTTAGTAAAGAATATGAGCATTACTATCCCACTCGTGACTTAACGCGTAAGACAGTCTATATGGTAGAGTGTTTCTATAGGATATCTCATAGTTTCCAAAGATGGTTTGTTATATAATTGTAGATGTTGCATGTTCTATAACTTATCTATTTGTATGTCACTTTCCCTTTGTGGATTACTTTCTCATATGCTACCTAATGTCATAGAATGCTTGCCTATAGGTGTTATTCACTTTGGAGCTCACTTATTTATTGCTATATGTTTTCGTAGGACCTTTCCCTACATGCTATTTATTCCACTGGTTACTTTCCAAATGTCACTTATCCATATTGTGTGGGTACTGTAGGCTAATTGATCATATGGTATGGGAAAAATTAGTGCTCGTGGGTTATATGAATCACATATTACTTGTTTATATGTCATATGCATCACAAACCATTTCTATATATAGTACATGCCTTGTAGCCTAATTGCTTAAAAATTAAAGGCCTTATAGCTTTTCTGGCCATGTTTCATGTACTCACTTACTCATATTTCATATGTGTACTTATCTATATGTTAGTCCACCTATCCATGTGATGTAACACAGTTTCTCAATGTGATCCGTAGTTCATTTTCTTATATGTCTACATGTCATATAGTCTACTTGCTTACGTATTATATATTTTGTAGCTTTAGTACTCATGCATCATGTGCTCATCTAGTCCATTTGCTACATGTATTTCACTCGCTCACATGCTACCCTATAGTTCATATGCGCATGTACTCCACATATTTCAATAGGTTAATGCTAGTATATTATGTGCTCCCTTTTGTGCTAGTCTACATATGTGTCATACCCAATGTGACTTATCTATCTGCATACTATATGCCCATCTATGCTTATTGACTTGAGTTTTGAACATTTTGAGAAAAGGTTTCCTTGTATCATTATGGAGTGATGATGTCCAGAAAAGGTTAGGCATATATGTAAATTTTATCACAACAATAGATAAATAACTTAGCATAATACCTTAATCGAAGGTGCAACATAAAATTTTAGAGTTTATATTAACAACTATGCGTTCTTATAAGACACACCTTCGAAAAGCATCATAAGATAAAAGAGAAGGGAAATTAGAGCCCCAATAGGTTAGGCATATGTTTTATGTGTCTGGTCCATATAAAAAATATTTGTGGAGATACTATAGTTATTCTTTATTCTTAGGCCCGGAATCTAAGCACAAAAATTGTAACCTCCATTGAAGTATTATGGAAGGACTAGATTATTACATAAGATACTTAGGAATAGAAGATTGTAGAGATCCTAAATACCCCTCCTCATTCTAAACATCAACATAAGGATCTGAGATCATGTGGTCCCCTTTTATGATCATAAGTCCTACTAGCATTTGTTAATTTTATATGTCATTTGCATGTCTTCTGTTTAGGTATATTAAATTCCTTATTTGTATGAGTTCTACTTGTGCATCTTCAGTGAATTACATAGTCAAGAAAGGGGTTTAATTTGTCATATTTTTATTTCATGAACCATATCTATTACGACGTCCTGGGAGATTTGTCTATACTTGTTTTAGGTTAGTCTATAGATTTTGGATAGTCCTATTTACAAAGGAAACTCTCCCAAATCTCCAAATGAAATTCCTTGATTAACCAACCTATCATCTATCATTCGAGGACGAATGATCACAAGGGGTAGGATGTAACATCCCGTATTCTATGTGTACTAGTTTTATTTATAAAACGCTTATAAATTACCTTGTGGTATAGTTATGGACTCGGTTTCCTATGTGACTAGTGACAATAGAAAAAGTTGAAAGTGAATTGTCCGTAGATTTTAATGCGACCAAATTAAGTTGACGTCAATGGAAGTATTTAAACTTGAGATAAAAAGATGGTATTTGAGTCTAAATATTTAAGTGACCTAGTGTATATAAGTTTTAAGTTAAGGTGAGGGTATTAAGGTCTACAAATGGAATAAAATATTGAGGTGCTTGCTTGACTTAACTAAGCTAGTAGGTGACAAGTAGGTGCATCACTTGCATTGATTTATTGACCTGCCTAAAGAACCAAGTTGGTGGATCACCTACTAAGAAACTTTTGACCAGATTATTGAGCCAAGTACACTACAACCTACTTGCAGTAATTATGGCACAAATTGAGTAGACTAGGGAGATAATTGGCAGCAAGGCCCAACAAGTGTTGAAGTTTCAAAGGCCCAGTAGATGCGTCACCTATTTGACAATATATGGCCCAAAATTGGCCGTGAAAGTCGGCCAATGCACCTCCCTTTTAAAGGGATAAATATAAGATCTTTTGCTTCATTTTTAACTTGTAATGTTTCAGATTTATTTTATTCCTTGGTCTTTCTTAGCTTAACACCGTAGCCCTAAAATACCTTAGGGTTCTTGAATATTGTCCCCCTTTTCATGCAAAAGTGTGAAGGAGAGTTTAAGTTCTTGAAGTAGAAGTTTAGAGGATAAATTTCCAGAAACTAAGGTAAGGCTGATGCCCATTTTTGCCTCTCTTTAAATATACGTTTGGGGTGCAGAATTTTTATATATTTATTAAGAACTCATGGATAGTGATGAATCCTTGAGTTCAATATTCTTCTATTATGTTAAAAGAATTTTGGGGATTGATAGTGGCTCCCTTATGTATATTGTTGTTGGGGGCAACTTGGCTATCTTGCCAACGGATGTATGAAGTTGTATTAATGTATAGAAGAAGGGTGTGGTGATTCGGAATTTGTGTAAGGGTTGTATGGCCCTACTGTCCGTCAAGTGTTTAGCTACTGATTTATGAGGCCATTAATGTGATTAGCTGCTAACATTAGTCTAATCATGAATTTTGTTGTAGATTAACACCCCAAAGGGAGGTTGAGTAGTGATAGTTATATTGGTCAGAAAGTAAGGTATGTAAGGCTATTCTATTTCCTATATCTTTGGCATGAATCCAACACTTGTATTACAAAGTAAGCTTTCTAAGTGCCCTTGCTAGTGACTGATCCATAGTGGCAGTATAAGACAATCAATGTAGCTAATTATCTCATTCCTACTCCATAGAGTGTTAAAGTAAGTACTCTAGTATGAGTTTATTACTAGATGTACGTGCTTACTCTTCTACCAAGTACTAGCATGCAGGTTTAAACTTGTTTCATCGTCAAAATGCTAACCCTTGGCACATATTCCTCTTATATAGATCAAAATGATACTAGATTATACATGGTACATATGTTTATATGTTGGATATACAATCTGCCTATATCTTGCAAACTTCCTTCAAATGTCTATTCCATCATATAAGTCGTCTTTTCACATGGTCATATGTTCCCTTTATTGGTTACTACCCCCATTGTGTTAGAATTTAATGTTATCTCACAAGATACCTACTTGCTTTATTGTACATTTTATATGTACTTACTTGGAATATGTATCTATCCCTAAATTGAATCTTCCCACGTGCTTTCTTGGTTCCACGTTCATGTATACCTTGTATTTGATATTAGTTAGTAAGTATTTGTCTATCATATTGTGTTCGTATATCTTGGCTTAATGTTAAATGTCTTCACTTGATATGTGCTTCAATTTGAGATGTGAAAATGCTTATTGAGTCATATAAGCTCCTAAGTATTATGTTGGTGTCATAATTGCTTCCTATGTCATTGTTATCATCTAAAATCCATTTTCATATGTATCCTTCTATGTTTTACTATCACAAAGTTGAATAACACAATGACCACCAAAACAACAATCTCAAAGATTAAAGAAACTAATTTAAGCAATCTATATATTTATGGGTGGCAACCCAGGACCAAATGCCTAGCATGGGTCCATCCCAATTGGTATAGACGGGTGGCAGCTCAGGGGAAAAAGTCTAGCATGGGATGATCCCAATTTATGTAATTATGAGGACAGCATCCCAAGGGTTAAAATGCCTAGCATGGGTCATCCTTTTCTACCATTGATCAACTGGTAATTTGTATCATATGTCTTATAAATATTATAACGCACGAAAAGTAAAAAAATGAATGTAACATACACGATTACACAAGTATAAGGAAAGGAGGTCTCGAATACTTATATATTTATATTTCGTTTCACTTGAGTTCTCATTTTATAGATGAGGTCTCCAAGGTGTTGGACTTTGGGGGAGTGACTCCGGTAGAGAAGAAGAAGTTGACTTCTTATCAACTCCAAGGGGTTGCTCATGTTTGGTTTAATCAATGGGAAGAGGCTAGACTAGTAGGAATGGGTCCCATAGAATGAGAAAGGTTCAATAGTGCTTTTCTAGATAGATTCTTCCTTCTTGAGATGAGAGAGGCTTTAGTGATTGAGTTCATTAACCTTAGGCAAGGTAATATGATTGTTAAGGAATATGCATTGAGGTTCACACAATTGTCTAAATATGCTCCAATGCTCCAATGCTCCAATATATAATTTTAAGTCTTAAAACAATTCATTTACTCCTTATTTCTCCAAAACCCAAATCAAATCAAAAGAGTTCTTTCTCTCAATATTTCTCTCTCTAGAAGTTCCCAAAGAAGAAGTAGAAGAAGTGGGAGCTAGGGTTTGTGGATTCAAGGTGTTATTCCTCAAATTTCTTGGGGATTCACAATCAAGGTATGGTGATCCTTCATCTAGGGGTATCTTTCACCCCTAGAGTCCTTTCAGAAGTATATTTCAAAGTTTTCAAGTTTCTCAAAAACCTTGGGTTTTACTCTAACTCATGGGTTTCTTCTTCAAACGTTTTCAAATGGTTATTAATGACAAATTATGATTGTATTAACGTTTAATTGATGATTTATGATGTAAATACTCTATGAACCCATTAATTTCCTCAATTCCTAAATTGTGCCTTTATGAAGTGAGTTTGTTGATTAAGAAAGCATGTGAAGGGAATTTGTCTAAATTGCTCTAGCCTATTAAATTGTATCACTGGCCATGCCTTAATTGTAGTAAATTGTTGGTGTGTTGGTGATTTGAGATTCCTGGCCTTGAAGGGCATAGTATGAGGAATTGAGTATTATCATGATGTCTTGTTTATGAATGTGAATCTAATGAAGGTAATGTGATCTTCTCTTGAATATAATTGTGTTATTATTGAAAGTCTAGTTCTCACTTTGACACTCATGAATGTGATGATAGAATGTGAAGGGTTTCTATAATATGAAGCTATATCTTGAATTGGTATGCTTATGCATCTTGTTCTTGTATAAATGAAAGTAATGTGGATTGATGGGTCTTGAATTGGTAGGCTTAAGGCATCCTTTTCTTGTATTGATAAATGTGACCTTGAATATAATATCATGTCTTGAATTGGTAGGCTTAGGAATCCTCTTCTTGTATAATGAATGTATCTTGACTTGATGAATATGAATCGATAAGCTTATGGCATTCCTTCCATAAATGACTAATGAATGTTTCTTGACTTGATGAATATGAATTGATTGGCCAATGTCATTCCTTTCATAAATGAATGATGAAGTATTCTAGGTTATGTCTTGAATCGGTAGACCTAGTGTTTGGTAGCCCTTCATGATGAGTCTAGAAA
This sequence comes from Solanum piurae, assembly GCA_029582685.1. NCBI lineage: Eukaryota > Viridiplantae > Streptophyta > Magnoliopsida > Solanales > Solanaceae > Solanum > Solanum piurae. The sequence goes on from JAJOOO010080765.1 coordinate 12,234, forward strand.
CTAATGTGATGATAAACCTTGGATCGGTAGACCTAATGTTGTTAGCCCTTTCATGTGTGAAATGATGAACCTTGTATCGGTAGACCCAATGTTGATGGCACCCTTCTTGGAAAGTCAATGAGCTATCCTTAATGTACCTTGAATCGGTAGACCTAATGGTGGTGGCCCTTTCTTGTGTAATGTACTTTGGATTGGTAGGCCTAATGTTGGTGGCCCTCTCACGTACAATAATGTTAATGAAAATGAAACACTCTATGGGAATGGAGGCTAAGAACCAAGTCGATATGGTAAGATGGAAACTCTCCCAATGTTAGGCTAGGGTTCCAATGAACATCTTCCTATCCCCTAACTATGTGCCCACATAGGATATTAGCTAGTGGTTTCTACCTATGCTAAAATATTACCGGTCCTACCTTAGGAAAGTAGACCACATTTTTATGGTGTGGGGCTATATGACACCGGATTCCATGGTTAGCTCTCATGGTCTATGTTGGTTAATGCTTATTCCCATCATGTGAGATATGCATTATGATTTCTTGAGAAGTTCTATGAAGTGTGGGTGGTAGTATGGGATGCTATCCATGCATTGCACGAGTAGGCTTTGATAGAGCTATAGTGAGTTCTCTAATGACTAATGAATGAAAGTGCTTTTAATGAAGATAATGAAGAATGTTGACTTGAATGTCTAATGTAATGATGCATGCTATACTTGGGTTGTATTATGAGTTACTTTCCCTTGTCATGACTTATGAAATATTTATGTCTCTTATGTATGAGTATTGTGTAAAGGTGAGAAGGATGAATGGTAAGTTCACTTTTGGTGGCCTTGATGTGGTACTTAGTGTGGGTGGTGGTATGGGATGCTATTCATACATTGATGAAATATATTATATGGTTGATTATGTTTTAATGTGAAGAAATGACTTGTACATGGTTATTTTTTGTATATTATGCCTCTTATACTCATGTTCATGAAGCTTTATCAAATTGGCATAAAAGCATGATTTTAAGATAAAATGTTTGTTTTAAGCATGTTTTTGCATGGTCATCATATTTAGTACATTTTTGTGTGCTAACACTTATTTATCTTATTTTACTAAAAGTGTAGGTTCCGGCAAGTGAGTTATTTTCTTTCAAATTCAAGGGTTTGAATTGAGATTCCTCCAAAGCTAAGTGATATGTCCTCATAGATCGAGGACAAGTGTTTATATGTTCCATTTCATTCATGTAATAGACATTTTAGACTTTCTATTGTAAAGGGTTGTGACCCTACTTTTGTTTCAAGATGTTGTTTTAGATGGCCATGTGAGACAATAGACTTCTGCTGTTTCAAATGTTTTAATAAAATTTTTGGATTGTATGGATTTAAAGAAATTTTTTTACTTCCACACTATTTCTATGTATTGAATGTTATAAAGTAGAGCCTCACATGGGTTTTATGCATTAATAACTTGTTAAAATAATGAAGAATAGCCTTTTAAGTCAGTTTTAAAGAGTGTGGAAGTCAAACGTCAAGGGACGACCAAGACGTTCGGAAACTAGTCTTTTACGAGTTGGTGTGTCCTAGATGTTGTTCATGCTTTTATGTGTTGTTTGGAGTCTAAAATTAGTGGAGGTGACCCTAGTGTCGTAATAAATATTTTTAGGGTCAAAAGGTTCGGGTACAACTCCCCGGGACCATCCTAAGGGTCCCCGAGGAGGACCCCAACCCTTGGCCAAACAAGCTGCCAAGGTAGCTTGAAGTTGTGCATGGAGGGAGTGGCTCCGAGTCGCGGACCTGCTCCACCAATGGACAAAAAGCGGCTCCTCATCGCGGAGACACCGCGGACTCTACTGTCTCAAAATTTAATTTCTAGAAACTTGTGGGAACACCTCCGCGTTGCAAACTTGATCCCCGACGAAATCTGCAAAAATTAAACTCAAGTTTGACTTGTTTAAAAAGTCCAACTAAGTGAAGGGTAGTTTGGGTACTTTGGGGAATTATTATAAACGGTTATTCTACCTATTTTAGGGTATTTTAAGTTGATTAAAACCCCAAAACCTAGAATTAGACCCCATTCTTCAAATTGACCCTTCCCTCTCAAAAACAGATTCTCTCAAAAAAAAAACTCCATTGAAGACCCTGATTAAGCTCAAGCTTGAAGATGGGTTTTCAACTGATTTCTTCTTCAATTTCATGGGTCTTAAATAATTAAGGTATGGTAACTCTTGATTCTTGAATAACTTCTCATTCAAGGAGTTCTATCAAAGATTTTCAAAAGTGATTCAAAGACCAAAATTCCCAATTTTCAATCTAAACATGGGTCCCTTGTCGAACGATTTTCTAAATCATTCTATTGATGAATTTATGTGGAATTAAGGTTTTTAAGATAATTTTCAAAGAATTCTTGAAGAACCCATGATCCCCAAATTCTCAAAAAGTGGCCTATGATGTGGGTGTTTGTAAATATGATCTCTATTTGTGAAATTATGTTTAGATTAGATTGTATTGATGTTTCCTATGATTATCTATACTTATTCATGTTGAATTGTTGGTATATTGATGAGTTGAGAATTATGGCCTTATGGGCAAAGTTATGGGTTGATCCCTTTGTTTATACAATTGTACTTAGATTATGTTTATGTTATTGAATTACATTGTTGATTCCTATTACTATCTATGCCAATTGATTTTGAATTGTTGAGGATTGATCCATGGTGATCATGGCTTGGAGAATTGGTAAGTTGACCTAACTTCTAGTCTATAGTATGAGAATTGATGTTGTGTGGTTTGGTCCACTTATGGTGGCGGTGTTTACTTCTTTTCTATCTATGCAGGTTGAGATCATGGCCTTGAAGGTAATAGATGTGAAGTGAATTTATGATTATGATGCATATGTTTATGAAGTTGTGCTATGAAGGTTATGTATGAAATCCTCAATGGTAGCATGATTTTTAAAGTGTGTTGATGATGAGGAGTAAAATGTGAATGATAATTTTAGGGATAAGTTGTGGTCTACATGATTGATTATGTTAAGTATTATTGTGGAATGACCCCTACCTTTATGACCCCTATATGAATGTGTGATCATATACATGTTAGGAGTACCTATTCAATGTTGAATGTGTCCTTGTCCCCTATGATGAAGTGTGGGTGTGTGGTCTAGAATCCCTAAAGGCTTTATATGTGAATTACCCATAATTTGGGGACATTGTGAATGTGTTGTGATCCCTTGAAGGGAAGTGCACTTCAATGTTGTTGCTATTATGTCACTATGAGGACGAATATGCACACACACTCTACATGTATAACTATTATTATGATGTGTTATGGTGTCTATTGAAAGGTTAACTCTTATATGCAGTTTTACATCTTATTATGCATGCAAAGTGTATGATTAGCAAAGTATGAATATGTGTTGCATAAAGGTTTTTATGTGAAAGGCTTTATCACATATGTACACACACATGAATGAATGAATATGGTTTATGATAATCTAGTGAAACTGAGTCTCTTGAAAGGTTTCCTCAATTGTACTCTAAACTAGACTATCTTATGAATATGGTATGACTATGCTAAAGGTCATTCTCACATAATGTAGGTTCTATGATGAAAGGTCATTCTCATCTTAGAAACCTTTGAGTTATATGATATGAGGGATTAAGTCCCTTTTAGCCTATTTTATGAACTAATGTTAAATAAAGGCTTAAAGCTGTTTAAAAAGGGAGTTGGAGCTTAGCACCGAGTGAACATGAAAAATAAGAGTGGGGGCTTCACGTTTAGCATGTCCGGCTTCCCACAAGAGGACCTTCACCTTTAGCAAGTCCGGGTTCCCAACATAGATGTTGTCTCATGAGATGGAAACCTCCATGCCTAGCAAGTCAAGGTTTCTAGTAGCAATCTCCTTGTTCCATAACTACGTGTCCCTGTAGGTCTTAGCTTAGTGGATCCACTAGATAACTATTATGTATGTAGGTCCTACCTTGGAAAGTAGTACCCTCTCTTTTAGGTGTGGGAGTAGAACACCGGATTCCATTTACCTCACATGGTCTATGTCGATTATGGCAATGTCTCCCGAAAGTGAAGAAATGAACTAAGATAAGAATATGAACTCTGGTCATGATTTCTTGAAGAGTTACTTAGTGTAGGTAGGACTATGGACCCTACTTATGCATTGCACAAGTGGACTCTAAGGGAGGTTATGATTAGGCTCGTTATGTAATGAAGACTATGGTCTATGTATGTTAATATGAAAGAATGTTAAGGTTGACTTTACTTATGTCAAGACATGACGTATGATTATGCATGTGAA